>BLKR01002762.1:0-179129 GCA_011170035.1 Teleogryllus occipitalis
TTCAATTCATTTCGAACCGCTTAATGGATATCGATTTTCACGTCATACTCCACAGCAAGTGTGGACCACTCGGTGTATAAACTTTCCAGAAATTTCTTGTCAACACCCGGACTTCGCAAAGTATCATTGAGATACTGTGTATATTTGCGCACCTGCACGTGTACCTTATGTTTTATTTGGCTCTGCCCGTGTTTTCAAATACTCACAGAAAATTATATATTATTACATCAATCTTGCACAGCAGCATCCTGGGCAGTTTGCCCTCTCAACGGTGGGGGTATTGGGGAGATCTCAAGTCTACGAGAATTTACTAGAAGAAGCATTTTTTTAAATCCACTTTCATCAAAATAGTCATCGCGCGAACACCCACTTCTAAAACTAAATGCAACTCTGATGCAAATATTAGTAATTCTCGATTTGTTTTGTTCAGATGAATGTAGTTCAACTACTATGACTCAATCATCGTGAATCATCAATGAAGTCGTGTTGTCTTGATTTTTCGCATTCTTTAAGTCATAAAAAGCAGTGTGATTCACTCTATTTTTAAGCGCAAAACTGAAACGAAGTCGCAGCTACAAGGCAAAACAACCATTGGCAAGAGCTAGGCACTATATTTGAAGGCGCGAAAAGAGAATCTATCAAGGTCTCGCACTCTTGCCAACAGCGCGGCCTTTACCTCCAAACTCAGCGTTTGACACATAATCAACACATAACAATTCGGACGTTCAACCAGAGGGCATTACTTGAAGCCTAAGGACAATCGGCCGGCAACGATTGACTAGGTCTCACAGATAAAGGGGAGTTGAAGGCGGGGAGATAGAACCCACGGAACCAGATACTAAAGTTCCAAAGGCTCTCTTCTCTTGGTTGAAGCGGGATGGTTGAGCGAAAACCTGCATTTCGCTATCGTGAACCGTTTAGAAGTTATGAAGATAGTCCCATAGTTTGTGGTACATCAGGTAGGCAGGTAGCTAGATAGATATACAACAAATACATTTCCTATTGGTCATCATACACTTCCGCGAATTTCGACTCGAGATAAAATAATTGCAAATAAATTAGTTTCATATATTCTCAAAACCAACGAATTTATGTTAATAGCAGATAATTTAGAGTGAACAAAATAACAAATTTTCTTCAGTTTCTTTGCAAATTGGACAAGATTAAAACAGGACTGTCCATACAATTCGGGATAGTTAGTGACTGGTATGTGACGTATACATTTTGGGATTCAGGAATGGTGAGGGCTAAGCCAATCAACTTAAAGTTGACGACCTGCTGAGGGACGGAAAGTTCGTCAGCACAGAAGGCGCTCGGCGATACAGGGCGACAAACTACCAAGGACCGGCACACACCCTTCCCATGAATTTGTCGCAGATTAGCTAAGACACTGTTGTCTTGAAGTCTCGCATGAACAAGAACGGGAACGTTCATGGTGAATTCAATGAATTTCACGAGACACTCGTCGTTCGAGTAGGTCAATACTAAACAAAATCCTCGGGCTGGAATAGTACCGTATGTATGTGGGTAGTTATTTTTGGCATAGAAGGAATGACGGAAATCGCCACAGCAGTAGTTCCGCAGCCTGTTCTACACTCGTCGTGAGATGTTTCTATACTATTAGAAACGATATTAATTATGAAACTAAAATAATGTTACTTTGAATAATAATAATAATAATAATAATAATAATAATAATAATGTAGTTATTATTCTTTACTTCAATGTTGTACTGTTTTACAGAACATTTCTAAAAGTTCTGGAATCAGCTTAGAGGTCATCTCTATCAGGTTTTTAGTTAAATTTTCCTTGATTCTTTGAACAAACGTCCCTTGCTTTGCTTCTGGACTTAAATGTAGTTCCACTCACGCTTTAATGCGCACATTTACTTTAGCGCCCAAGTATGCTAGATGCTAGAGGGAGTTATTTCATCAGCAATTACATAGAAGCCCATATTTGTTTTCACTTTTGCCAACCATGCTCGTTGGTACCTTCATTCACAATTCAACTAGACATAGTAAAAAGTGAAAGGCAGGGATTTCCGGTTTCCAATCCTGATTCTCGGAGAACCTGACAATACATTTCGTCCATAAAACAAATGTCAACAAACTATTACTAAATCAAACTTTGCATGTATCCGAGTCCACTGACCTAAGACCACATCTCGACCACAGTTTGTGGGATTTGCATGAGCGCGGCCCCTCGGCGGATGAAGTGCTCTTGTTAGGCAAACCCCTCGATTGGTTAGAGCCCATTTGGAAGACAGAGGTCCGCCCGGGACAAGTGCCCCCTTGGTCCCTCTACGCCACCACTGTCAACAACCACCATGCAATAACGATATCAACCTAACCGGTAGGTTAAGGATTGCTAACTCCAACAGAACCCGGCCCATTGAAGATACGACACAAAGTAGGCTAGCACGGCATTCATGCTATCTTATCTCCAGGTGCATGCGTATGTGTGGGGTTGGGTATCCAGCTACTAGCTTAAGCACGCGAACCCGTCGCTTCTGATCGTATTCTTACCCCACCCCCACTCGACAGATACCAGTCGCAGTTTACACAAAACAGTTCAACGAACATTAGCAGATTCCGATGTACACAAATAAGTTAAAGAGTTGCATAAAGTATCTAGAAGTCAAACTGGGCAGATTCTAATAATTATTTTCTCATACATATGCAAACGCAAGGGAAATGGCACTTTATATAATACCTCTTTCTAGTACTGAAATTTGCCGAGAATTGCGCTCTCTCATAACTTCAAAAACCTTACGCTATTCTAAATGCTAAGCGCACCATCAAAACATAAATGGATTTTGTACTATTACATTCCACTTATTTCGTGAGTTCAGCGAAACATTGTAAACCAACATGTAACTAAGCCAACACAATCGTTCTAGCGAAATGTTGCAAACCACTTCTACATGGCGTTTAGAATGTTATAAAATTTCTTAATTTTATTGTAGCCTAGCCTTCACTATCAAACAAGAGAGGATTTTTACTTAAAAATCGCAAACTAGTATTTTATAAACGTTGACTCTCAAACTTAGAATTGAGGCTACACAACTTGAGCCAGCATAATAGTGAATTTGTTTTTGTACTTTTAAGACCATTGATAATGGCTTTTTATAGTTATTTTTAGTGAAACACCATTTCAAGGGTATCAAAGTTTATTTTCTGGAAATACATTTATTATGATGACACAGGTTATTTGACACTGCGAAAAAATGGTGGTCGGCTATTCGGTTTACTGCCACCACCCCACGATTCGCTCGCTGGAATGTCGGCTGTGCAGTTTACCACCGAACAATACCCTCTGTGCGATTGGCTGAATTTGTGATGACAGACTTATTCAGGCCATAAACAGCAAGTATGGTATACAAAAAGTAGTTTGTGTTTCAATGTTCGAATTAGAATACTTTACACGATTTTTCGGTAATTTAAGTAGTAGGTAGTAGTAGTAGTTAAAAAGTAGTAGTCGGTAGATGTCTTCTATAGCGTACCCACTTGATTCTTCTTTGTATTAAAAACGTGGGAGTGCACACAGGGAAAGGGAGGAAAGAGGAACGTGGTCCCCTGAAAATTTTGAAAAAAGTTCCGTAGCCTTATGTAATAAACATTTTATTTATGTAAATACATTCAATCCTGATTTTCCCTTTCTCAACCTAACAATTTTGGGAATTGTCATTAATGTAAAGAGGCTCAATCTGAAAACGGTTGAACCTAAAATAATTTGTATCATTATTTAATTGTCATTTCGACCTCACCTTTTTGGAGATGCAATTATGTCGGAAATATATTGCGCGCAGTAAATGTTTCTATGATGCGACTTTATTACTGTGTAACAAATGTATTTCAATAATTAAATTTGTTCAAAGATTGTCATTAACACATTTGTCATAAACAGATTAAAAATGTGTACTCTTAACAGGGAATCCATTATGATCAGACAATGTTTCACTTTAAACTAGATATGCCCATATATTGAACTCAAAGAATGAACGAGTTTATCGAATTCTTACGTAATTCCCTAGTTTACGGACACAACCTTTGAGGCGAGTCATAATGAAATCCAAAACAGCCGTCACAGCTTTCAAGATTATCTTTCAGGAATCAATAGTAGTAAGTCGCATACATACGATCCAAAGAAATGAAAGAGTAAAACAAAATTAGAGATTAAAGACATTTGACACACGTTCTAAATGAACCACAGCACTGAGAACTGACAAGAGATTCAAACAAAATAAATGATTCCCAGCATGCCAAACTAAACAGAAACTAGTGGCGCTACAACAGCACGTACTTTCTCGCGATATTGTTAATGGCTATGTAATATTATAATATGACAATTTCCACCTTATATTTCAACTACCATTTGAGAAATTCTTAAACAAACTAAGCGTGAAAAATAGATATATTTTTCAAATTCAAATGCTTAAATGAAAACAGCTTTCTGCCATTGAATTCAGTGTATTCACGCTCTACATAAATGTACTAACAATGCACGATGCGTGTTTTAGCCGTACATAAAATTATTAGTTTATATTACCGCGAAAGAAAAGGCAACAGTCATTATCACCTTATCAGTGCGACGTTACAACAACGGGTTACAAGCAACAATGACCGCTAATTCGTGTGGGAAACATTTTGCTAACTGCGGCATTGTTGATACCGCTAGCAAGAAAATGAAAATGGACAGAAAAATATAACAATATATTTTTATATTCATCACAAATTACTCGGTTTTTACGTGCATTACTTTTCATTCCATCTTATTAAGTAAAGCGAAATCCTCTATTCGTTTTCACATTTAACTCAATTACAGGAAGCAATTTAAAATAGGTTTTAAAATATTTTTAAAGGATTAATTTTAAAACTTATAACAAAAGCTCGAAGAAGCAACGAACAAAGAAATATGAAGTAATATACAAATTCTAACTTACGCAGCATCCAACTGCCTAGAATCACATTTATTTTACTACGTTCACGAAGCGCAGTAAATTGGGAGCAGGTGACTGTTTGCCGCCAAATTTCACAAAAAAATATTCATATTTTCAAAAAATTCAACATGACCTTATTTGAAGATGTTTCTGATGAACACATTTCATTTAAAAAATGTATCTTCATAACTGTAGTTGTAGGAAGGTGCGGAAATTTTTTTAATTTTTTTCAATTTTCAAAAAATCAGTGTTTTAAAGCAACATGAAACTAACCCATTTTCTTAAACGTCCTTCAATCTATCCACCAACAAAATTTCATCAAAAGCGATGGAGTCGATCAAAAACTATGGAACGTAAGGGGCAAATCTCTATCTTTAATATTTTAGTTGTTGGCCGATTTTTTTTTTAATTTTCGAAAAATCAGAATTTTCAACGAAAATGAGGCCTGCACCATTCTCTTAAACGTCTTTTTACACCACAACAAAAATAATCAAAAACTACGGAGCCATTTTTTTGAAAATTTTGAAAATGTCTCAGGGGCTTCATGTAACAGTACCCCCCAAATTGAAATATCTGTTTTAAATTCGAGGAACCACGACAACACCCATATCGATTGGGGAATATTAATCAACGGTTTAGTAGCTAGCGTTGTTTACGGACGGACAGACAGAGTTTTGTCGTCAATCGATTTCTTTACAGCGGTAGCATCAGCGAAAAAGTAAAAAGTGTACTAATCGCAATAACAATAACGGGTATCTGCAGAAAGTAGTAACATGGAACAAAAATGGAACGCTTTCGAAGTGAGCGAAGGAAAACGGCTCGACCGTGACAGCAGCTGACCGTTGAATGTTTCGAGCGTTCGCTTTCAAATCATGTTACGTTAAGTGCATGCGTGAATAAATTGTACTAATAAATTATACCTCTACACGATCCAAATACGACCCGAAATATTGCAGAAAGTTGTTCTACATCGTATAGAAATGGTTTAACGATAATTCTGTATTCATAGAAAGTGTGCCCCACCCAAGTACTCCAACGTCGTTAGGCCATGGACAAAACAAAGCTGTCTGAGGCGCCAGCACAATGATACTCAAACCGCGAAGGTCAATGACACTCAACACGCAGCTCATTTGAACTTGGTAATAAATTCTGAAATAAATTGGAACTCTGGCACCCATACCATAGATTTCCTGAGCCTCTTGGAGTCAATGTTCTACACCATGCATATGCTTACTACCTCACAAGGCTCAAATCAATAAGAGCGTAATTATGTAAAATGTCGAAATCAATAAAATAGTCGTAAATTAATTTTGAAACTTCTATCAGAAATATAATTTCATGAATTTAAGCTTTCCTTCCTCCTCTCACTTTACCCACTCAGAGACGTGCGGAAAAAGCAAGTGTCAGTCACCCGAGAGGGAATGCCATTACTTGTCCAGACAAGTGAGTCCCCTCGCCGGAGGGTCGGCGCGCCAGGCCAAGGGGACGAGAAGGCGGCCACCCGATCAAAAGACGCAGAAGGCGGGGAAGCAGACCGGCAGGGCCCGCCGCTGCGCGACGGCAGGCAGGCAGGCAGGCAGAGCGGGCGGCGCCGTGGGTCGATGGCGGTCTTGCTCGGTGGCCTCGTCCACGCCAGATCGAAGCGAGAGGGGAGGGCGCCGCAAGGAACGGAGCGGAGCTTAGCTCCGCGTGGGGAAGCGAGCGGAGCAGGACGGGACTGGAAAGGGAAGGGAAGAGAAAGAAAGGATATTTGCAGGCAGGCCCAAGTGGCGGTCGGCGCTCCCCAGGCCAACTGACGCCACTGTTCAGCGCGCGGCGTGGGGCAAGGCCGGCCCCGTTCTGCTAACTGCGAGTGCAGAAGCAAGACGCTTTCAACTCTGATACCAACAGCCGGCAATCCAAGAAGTACCGATTCTCTATTGATCTGAACGTATAGGCCGCTCTAACAACATTGCACGTTCAGTAGAATTCCATTTTCAATAAAATTACCATACAATCAGGAAGGCGTCGTCTAAACATTACGCCTTAGCCGTTGTCGAAAGGTAGTTTCGAAACTCAAATTATGGCTTAATACGTAATTCGAAGAAATGATTCTCATGCTAGTTTTAGCTGAACTGTAAGAGAGCATGTATGTCTTTCTTCCCCGTTCTACGCCATGATATTCATAGAAACTATGTCAATACCACCAATCTATAAACACATGCCAATTACAAAAATACATGCGTAAAGAGCAATACAGACTTCTTTATCAACAAGAGGTTTTGCATTTCTGCCACTATCTCGTCGAGTACTTCTCTAGAGACCGCCATGTTTCTTGCAACGGGTTCGCCTGGAGCGCCAGCCAGGTACACACGCAGGTAGCAACCGTCCTCCCTGGAGCACACGAAAACGACCGAATCCTGCTGAGCTATTGCGATATCCTGCGAGTTTTCGGCAATGCATTAAGGCTTCAGATATTTTGCACCTTCAAAATCCTCGCAAATAAATCTAGATGCACATTTTCGTGATTCACATTAACCACCAAAGTACAGAACAGAAAGGGAAAAATAAACGGACAGCAAAATTTTAAAATAATTTTCGACGTGTTTGTTGAACTGTATTTCTTAGTTTCAGTAACACCTGAAGTATTAAAACACTATATAAAACTTATTCTAGATTCAGAAGATATACCTCGTTCAAAGAAATTCCTGAGTGTAGCATATTGCCAACATTTCAATCAGCAACACTGCGTTTTTCTCTCTTGTTTAGCAGAGTTCTGTTAGATCACAAATTAAGGCGATGTGTTTATTCCTGACAAGATATGAAGTTAGTGATACACAAGCTACAATACATTGGCTGTTTTGCTTTCCATGCTGCGTGGCGGCGACACTGGAGACGCTTCTGCAGGCCACGTCATCATAATATGGCGAAGATAAGAGAAGTCTCTGCTTTGATCAAAAGAATACTTCCGATTCTTGGGCTCTCAGCGAAAACAAAAGATCCTCGCCTCATATTACTTTATTTACGTACCACAGTAGCTTGTGTAACATGATCTCGGCAAGAATCATTTCTTTCGAAAGCAAATACTTTTTTTGCCATGCAACGTGATAGCTGATGACGAATGAATGAATCATACCCATCCAATCAGATCAACGCCTCCTATCAACATGAGAATTTCGTACGATTTGTATCTTACATCTCGCCAATCATTCTCCAATATGAAAATTAAAACCTACGTGGACACGTGGAAAACTAAAATGTAATTGAAATGGAGACAAATAATGGCAGCAAGGAAAAGTATTTATGTGAATAAAATGGAATGAAGATCTTGCAATGTCCATTGTGATTTGCTTCTAGAAATGAAACGTGAATATGGGGAAAAGGGCACACTAAACAGTTGTAAATACGTTTTATTTTACAAGGGCTATATTACCTGTTCATAAACCGAAATCACGAGCGAAAATTATGAGAATATTCATAAGCAAATAAAGTGAATGAGGATTGGAAAAAAAGCAGTTTCATCTAGCATATCCTACGAAAAATATAACTCATTAATTGTGAATCATATCACCTTAATTCAGTACACTGATTTTAATTGCGATGGGAATGCCATAGCTGCTTGCATATCTCATAAATTAAGGATTCAATTTGACCTATCTAAAAAACGAAAGATTTGTGAATAACAATAAGCGTTGACATTAATCGCACTGTTGTAATGCAACAATTACAATGGAGGTAAAATCCAAATAAGTATTTCAAAGTAAATAAAAACTAGAGCAGATAGAGCGCCCGATTAGTACACCAAATCAAAATTCTACCCAAAATATTTATTGGATTAATTTGAGATGTATGACAGAGGCTTACACAGCATATTGCTACTGTTGGGTCGAAATCGATCTCTTCGTTACCACAAAGATGGGTTTCGCCGCAATGAGGCAGGAGGCATCACATCACAACGGCCACAGGTGTAGATAGTCGCAGGTACATGCCCCAACGCAATAAGACTCTGGGTACAGGCACAGGATGCCGGAGCTCTTCCCGAGTCTTGCGAATCCTTCCAGACGACCGGCTGGCTGGCTGCTCTCTAGCACCCGCTCTTCCCGCCGCTTCCCGCGACAGCATTCGACCCGCCGCGTACGAACGCCCAGTGCATTCGGCAACACCGGCCCGCCGCCCCCGCCACGCTGCGCCGCGCCGCGCCGCGCCGCGCCCCGTCCCGTCCCGTCGCGCAGCACCAACGGCTGCCGCGGCACCGGCGCATCCGGCCGCGTTCGCGCAGTCGCGACTCGCCCCGCCAGTGGTACGGAGCAGGTCGGAGCGCGGGAACGGCGCAACCAGGACCACCTCACCCCTTCGCGCTTCACAGAACGCAGGGGCGGGTCCAGAAACGGTTTCGAGGACCAGTGCTACTTCGGTTCGGAATCAGTAGCACTATCCGTACAAAATGTTTAAAGAAAAGATTTGGAATAGTTTTCCAGAAAATCTTGTTTTTAATTTTGCTCATATTTCACTTAAAATTGCACCAAATCTATTACTGACATTAACAAAAAAACGTACATGATATTAATTAAAGAACTAAATGCGAAGAAAAAGTTTCACTTGAAGAAATGTTTGTATTCAATATTGTAGTTGTAGAAAGACAGAAAATTTCAAACTTTTGTTATTTTCGAAAATTTAATTAAAATTGAATCTATGCT
Organism: Teleogryllus occipitalis; assembly: GCA_011170035.1. NCBI lineage: Eukaryota > Metazoa > Arthropoda > Insecta > Orthoptera > Gryllidae > Teleogryllus > Teleogryllus occipitalis. The sequence goes on from BLKR01002762.1 coordinate 9,616, forward strand.
TTCTTTATACGTGTATTTCACAATATTCTTACAATAAATTGTAAGAAATAAATTGAAGCCATAGTTGAGAAAATTTTGAACATGTCCTAAGAAGAGTGTCTATACTATCCCCAAAGCTTTTCTAAATCGCAGGACTTCAATCTGTGGTTGGGGAATATTCATTTTGGCAAAAATTCTACAAATGGTTTTAGGCGCTAGTGATGTTCAATCAGACTGACAACCAGTCAGTTTATCTGTGAATAACACTAGCGCCTGAAACTTGACAGCCAAAGAGAAACAAAGCGGCGGTCTGATGTCACATTACGTTCAAATCTCAATATCCATTTTTCGCAGTATTACATAATTTTCTCTATATGATGTTCAAGAGAAAGTTACAGAACGTAATTAATACATAGTTCTTTTAACGTGGCGAATGATGTAATCAGCTGTTACGGTGTCATCCAATTGGGAGCTTGAGCGTCATTACGATGACGTCACTGTGGTGACGTTTAAGTTCCCAACTGGATGACCGTCAATAGCCTATTTTCGTCATGCGCCACGTTAAAAACGAAGTCTATACGTACGTATGAGAGAAAGTAAAACAGGAAATAACATCAATTGAATAGAAGGATCGACTTGCTATCAAGAAAGTCAATTCATTATTTTTTTGTACTAAATCCAACTCGCATGAATCCGTTTGATTAATCATGCTGAACGTACGAGAACAACAATCCATAATGTACCCATTAGAGTAATCGATGAAGTGAAGACATACAATTGTTTCAAATTACATTCTGGATTCAGATAAAATATTTCGGTTTCTATTTTGTAGAACAAAACGTTTCTAAACGGGTTTCCTACATTTTAAACACAATTTTTACTTTTGATATTTTTGATATTTCACTAGCACTGCGTTATATATAAGATTTGACGATTTCTTTCTCAACTACGACAAAAACCCTCATAATTTAAAATAAAGAAATAATAAAGCAATGTCGGTTGATCCCAAAATTATGCTATTTAGACTACAAGTAACTTCACGAAATGCGCACCCATAATAACATGTTACACGAAATTATAAAGTTGTTTAATATATGAGAAACCGAAACAAGTCTTCATTCGGTTCCTGTTTAAGCAATATATATTATCAAAGATTAATGGTTTCGCTCTTCATGTTAAAACAGTTTTCGCAGTTTCTGTTTGAATGAAAGTTTACCATAAAATGAACATGATTGGCGTTTAAAGGTCTTACAATTAGAGGCGCTCCAACAAAGATTCTTTTATTTTCGAAACGGTTTCCTAACAAAATATCGTTCTAATACATCAGCCTTCACTTGAAAAATTCTTCAATCAAACTAAGTGCAAGGTTCGAAAAATACATCTTTAATTTATTGAAAATTAAAATAAATAAAAATTGCTTATAGCAATTTAATTGTGTGTTGTAAATCATTGGGGGAATATATTTACTCCGGTTGGAATTCGAACCCGCGAGCAGCGGGCGAAAATCGCGCGTGCGGCACTTCCACCAACCCGTCACCAATCGTGTTTATTGGCTCACTGCATTTGTAACTGGGTGAAGTACCCTGTGTTGCTAGGATCTTTATTAATCACTAGGGGGCAGATTTTAATGAAATGTCATGTTTTTCTTTTCAATTTAGAGAAATGCCGTTTAAAATAGAAATTCAATTTATATGACAAAAGGATTGATTGATTATTAGTGATTCAATGCGCGTAGACTACCGAGGTCAGTCCCGTAAGTATAATGCATGGTTTTTCACCGAGAGGTGGCGGTGATCTTCCCCGCTGATAGCGAGATCTGGCGCCGACCTACCGTCGACTAGCGGGGTTTTCCTCAACCAGGTATCTTCCACCAGCTGGGCATCGCCCCAGCCGGGACAAGCTCTATTCTCCCGACCGGTCTCCCTGCATATGTAGTCGTGTAAAGCATGTTAGAGCGCGCGCGCGCGTGTATATAAGAGGTGAGGATTGGACAAGGAAGAGGAAGGAAAGATCGCGCGCTGTCCATGGCCCGTTTGTTACAGTACTGCTCCGGCATTCGCCTGGTGTTGATGGGACAAACCACGGAAAACTATCTATCAGAGCAGCCTGCCGTTAGAATTCATCTCCAGACAGCGACTGAATTCGACCTAGCTGACAAGCTAGTCTCGGAAATCCCGTCGGGACTCCAACCTAGGATCTCCCGGTCAGATGCATTGCAGTGACAATTGATCCACCGAGCCACCTCTCCTGGTTTGACCATAGGAAATAACCCCCCTTTTTGTTGCATATTTTGTAAATTTCGACTAATAAGTCATTTTCTAACTTTTAAGTCATTTTTAATGCATTTTTCGCTGATTTCATCGATTTTAATATCATTTTAATAGTACTTGCTTCAAATAATATTTACGAGATGCAACAAATGTTCTCCAGAGAATTCCTGAGTACCTATTCTTGGTGGCCAATTCGATTTCTTCACTCAGAAATTGTAATGTCAGTCATTGTGAGTATGTAATCTACGGTTCTTGTGACGCCTGATCAGCACCATTAGCGGTTCAGCATATTTCGGGATAAAAAGACATTTTCTGGTAAAGAACGGTCCAAACGAAAAGTTTGAAAGATGAAATCAGTTGAACGAACAGAAGATGCCTCGATTACATCAGTGACGTACCCAACAGCTTTAACTGTTCATCCGAACTGTTTTTGATCACATTTTTGTCTCATTTTTCTTTGCTTTTAGGGCATATTTAAAACGTTTTAAGAGTATTCTTATTGAGTCATTTTTGGGTCATCAAAACCCGCCCCCTAATAATCACAATTCTCTTTTCGACAAGAAATGAAAGAATTCTATGTTCCTTACTCTAACCAGATCCGCCCAAGCTTTCACTATCCCGTCCCTTCCCCGTCTTGCCGGTCACCTCCCTGCCTGCACCGTCTATCCCGCCCCGCCCCCCCCTTGCCTCGCCATGGTCTGCCTGCCCTGCTTGGTACGAGTATCGTTGCCAACACCATTATTTCTATGGGAAGCTGTACACAGATTCGTTGTTGCGTACTCCTCGCAAACTTCCGTTAACAACTTTCACATTTAATTACTCATAGGCGTAATTGTGTTATATTAAAGGATCGAAAGGCATTTAGGAAGTAATTGTATGCGTAAATTGCATTTTAAAGAGTAAAAATGAAATTTTTCAAAAGCAAAAAACCAAAAAATTATATTTTTGGGGGTGGACCTCCTCCGGCTCCCCTTAAAGGATTTGCGTCATCAGTCAGAGACCTGGGAGTATGAAGTTTAGTGGAAATTCTGTGTACGGTCTAAGTGATAGTGTTGTTCACAAACGGACCGAGAGATCGTCCGTATGAGAAAAACCTCTTTTTCGGAATCAGGTACCTCCAAAGTGTCTCTTTTCGACAAAATATCAACATTTTTTTGCAGCATTGCATAAAAATATTTATTACGTATTCAAGAAACTAAAAAAATTGCGATTACATGTCAATCTCAATTTTTAATGGATATTTGCAATACAATAATTCATAAGGGCGGGAAGAAAGAAATCACAAGATTTAGTTTCATGTCTGAATTATTACAATTCCTACATCTCATGTCGAAGAAATTATTTTTATTGGGTACTTTCGTCATAGTTTGATAAAGCGGTACGAATTTGGCTATTTTAGAATTAAACAACTTTATATTAATTCGTATTGCCTATGAATACAACCTGTTGTGTATTACACGAAATATTTAGTTTTCTAGTAGGACTTAGCAAATTATACATTCAACATTTTACACTACACACATGGTCATAAAAACTGCCAAAGAAAGGAATCTAAAGCCGTCGAACGCATGAGAGGATACCTTTCGCACATCGTTCTTTGTATAATTTCTGATATGACCATCTGTCCATTACAGAGGTGAGTGTACGATATTATCTACATACGTGTCTCTTCATTTACGAATGATTGGTATGGTATTTTTAACGACATTTAACCAAACAAGAGATCTCAATCAACTTGTTGTCGAGAGCTGCATGCAAGAAACTCTACAGATTTAGATTCATCTCCAGAAGTGAGTAATTCGAAGCCCCGAGGAATTCATAAAGGTTCGGGGTACGTGTCAGTTTTACTAGTACTGTTACATTTAATGCGGCTACAAATCTTTGGTCATATCACACGAGTGTCTAAGGGGAGAGAATGGAACTAGAAGAGATACAGAATGGTAGAGACTTTCTCAAACTAATTGGTTTCATTTCTTTAGTGTGGGCTATTCTTTCGGATTTCCCCACCCTCTTCCTACCTATTATCTATTCACGCTTAAAATATGTTTTTCACATTTTCTCATTTTTTTCGGTTCCCTAGAGGTGAAATTCAAATATTACTTTCAAAATATTACAGTAGAGTAAAACTGGTCATAAACGCGAATTTTCATCGAAACATTAGAAGACATTTTTTGAGAAAATTTCGTTCAAGTCTTTCGAATATAATCAACCTATAATAAGTATTACACTCTAACTATTGTGCGTTTATTTTGTAAAGTTCTACCAGAGTTTCATAGGACTAAGTGTAAACTCCAGTCAATCTTTCGTTAATTGCCTGGCTTTTGGAAACAAAAATTCTCAAAACTACACATCTTGTTTGTCACTAGCCTTAAGACACTTCTCACCGGCATTCTTCATATTTATCACATGTAAATTATTTGTCGTCACCGTAACGTACTTCACATACCCCAGCCATCTCGTGTTGGCTAAAGTGAACTTCATCCGACCTTATTCTGACACTGAATACTGCACTGAAGCACATATTCGCCATTTTTTTATTTACGTTAAAACAGTTAAAAAGTGTGTGTGACGTGCTATAGGGACAAGTGAATTCCGTGCACGTTTTCAAAATTCTGTGATCCCATTCATAAGCCATATACTAATTGAATTTTGAATACAAAAAAATGAGCATTTTTGCAAGGATTATTAACAAAGGTATTCACATGTAATAAAACAAAAATATTCGTATGTAATAAGTGTTTTCAAGGGCAAAGCAGCAATAAATTTGGGCTCTTATCCCTCATCATGTCTCGTCAAGGAATAATACTTCCTGCCGCGACAACATGGAGAACAATAATTTAAATAACTATATTTCCCACTGAATTCTAGAAGACGTGCACAGATAATGAAGTTGCATTATCTTCTTACATTTACTTATATAAGGTGATTAAAAAAGAATATACGTATTTTATAGAAGGTATATTTTGGCACAGTGAAGTACTACAGACGAACAGGTTGCACACTTACTCACGTATGTCTAAAATTGTACCTACTAATAATGTACCTTTAATATGTACCTAATTGTACCTTTAATATGTCCTCCACCGGACCGGCTTAGGTGGCTCAGGGCATCAATCGATGTCACTGTAGTGCTTGTGACCGGGAGGTCCTAGGGTTCGAGTCCCAATGGGTTTTCGACACTAGCTACAATGGCTAAGTCGAATTCAGCCTCTGTCTGGAGGAGAATTCTAGCGGCCGGCTGCCCCGCTTTTCGTGGTTTCTCCGATCAACACAGGGCAAATGCCGGAGTAGTACCCTAACAAACGGATTATGGACCGCGCGCGATCTTTCCTTTCTCTTCACACGGAGTTAAATCTGGTAACCGTGGTGTCCCGTTGAAAAGTGCCAAATCGGTGTCTGCGTGACGATTAGGAAGAGTTTCATTAAGAAAAGTTCAAGTGCCACAATACCAGTGAGGGAGTGCCCCATCTTATTGAAAAAAGATTCGTTTTTCAGCGTCGGAAACAGACAGTTTTGTATCATAGCAAGGTAGTTTGCACCATTAACTGACTTGTCGACGAAGAAAACACGTGAATAGATTTACGGGATATTGCACAAAACACATTCAGTTTCGGCAAATCACTTCCATGTTCAAGACTTCAATATGGGTTTTCGGAGGCTCAAATCCAAACATTCCGTTTATTTACCTTGCCGCTAAGGTGGAATAATACTTCGTCGCTGAACGCAACTCGTGACGTGAAACTGTAGTCCTCTTCAACAGCATTCAGTATCCGGCACGCAAAATTCCACTCGTTTTCGTTTGTCCTCATGCTTCAGTGTCTGTAGCCATTGTAACTTGTACGGTTTCATAAGCAACCGACGTCTCCAAACTGTTGTATGAGGAATTTCCAACTTCCCACTAGCACTACGAATGGATTTCTTAGGGCTACCTTCAAAAATCGCTTGGATTCTCGTGACAATCTCTTCCGACACACGCGGTCTTCCATGACTCTTTCCCTTTCATGAAGAACCCGTGTTGGCACATTGGTGGCCAAATTAATTCAAATTTGGCACCGTACTTGGAATACAATCAATTATAACCACTCTTTGAGCGGAATTAACAGCAAAGGGTATACATTTCAAACGTCGCGTTCGGTTTATTTTTCGCTCAAAATCGCCGGCTGACTTGCAGACAGAACTAGAGGTGCTACAGAATGGAACAGACTTTCTCGTACCAAAGTGCTTAATTCTCTCGCAAGCTGCCATCTATCGTCGCCCAAAGTACATTTTTTTGAATCATTACTTCAAAAATATTAAAGAGTAAAAACTCGTCCTAAATAAAAGTTTTCATTGAAAAATTCGTAGTCGTTTTTAAGAATACGGCGATGAAGCATTACTGTAAATGCGAAATTTGATGCTCTTTTTCAAAGGAATTTATTGAGTTTTCGAAAAACTTCATTTGAAGCGCTTCCACTCACAAATGTAATAATGCATACAAATCGATGCAAATGTCCATATTAACGGCGTGAGAGGTATTTCAAGAAAATTACATTTCTTTAATTTTAGAAAAAAAAATGAATACACCAAAATCAACTTTACGTCATAATAAATAGTGCAATTAGCACTATCTATTGGAAAAATTTGGAGCCATTTTTGAGAAAATGGCGTTTGAGCGTTTCTGAAAATGCGGAATTTTGTATTTATTTTTACAGAAAACATTGTATTGAGTTTTCTAGAAAACTTATTTGAGATTATTTAAAGCACACGTGCTCATAAATGTAATAATGTGAAGAAATCGCCTTTGGTGTAAATTTTACAGACGTGAAAGACAAATCAAAACAATATTTTTTTAATATTTTGAAAAAAAAAAAAACAAGAGAATACAGCAATATAGCGTTTATGTCACGGCATAGGGCTCGTTTGGCACTAACCATACCAATAATTTAAAGAAAAATTTGGAGCCGTTTTAGAGGAAATCTTTTTTTGTTATTTTTTATAATTGCAAATATTGCACGCACTATTGACAGAAAAGTACTAAATTCCAAAAAAATATTCCAAGTACTAATTTCCAAAAAAATATACATGACCTAAATGAAAGAACTATTTATGGACAACAAATTTCATTTGACGAAAAAATCTGTCTTCAATTTTATCGTAGTAGGAAGAGGCCGGAAAAATTCAAACTTTTGCAATTTTCGAAAATTCACAGTTAACCGTGAAATTCTGACCTATGTGACCTTTATAAGTGTATTTTGCTCTTATCTTACAATAAATTTGAAGAAAAAAATTGGAGCCGTTTTTAAGAAAATTTTGAAAATGTCCGAGGAAGGTCTTGTAAAGTTCACCCAAATTTTAAAGAATGTTTTTCAAAATTTCAAAGCTTCAACTACAGCCATATCGACATAGGATTCTTCAATTTGGAGAAGATCGTACGTGTTATTTAGGTGTTAGTAGTGTTCACAGACGGACAGACTGACGGGCAGACGGACGGACGTTCCAATAGGTTTTTCGCCATCAAGGACCCATAAAACAGGGATTCTGGCTACACCACGTGTTTGAGGATTTTTTCTCTTAATTTAGCAATTGGTTTTATGCACTTTTTCGCCACCAGATCCCGGCAATGAATTTTTCCGCCGAAAATCCGTTTTTTTTTTTTTTTTTTTTTTTTTTTTTTTTTTTTTTTTTTTTTTTTTTTTTTTTTTTTTTTGCGCAGCATTATATAACTTTCTCTATACTACGTATATACATACGTATATGAGAAAGTAAACATAGATTTATTTTGTTTTTCATCTGTTTTAAACTGTTTTGTAAGATGGCCGTGAGAACGTACCACAGACCAGACACCAAGAACGACCAGAGTAGACTTTGCAAATTGTCGCAATTTTGCAGAATCCTGACTCTCCACATAAGACGCGATGGGATCACACGGTTTGAAAATCAGGGAAGCCGGGTTAACTTAGTTCACACGCACGAAAGTAAAACTCAGAAGTAAAACGATTTCCTTTTCGCCCAACCAGGTAACACTGACAATTTCTTCAATGCTTAATGATGCTTACGCCGAGGAATGCTAATAGTCTGGACGATTGTGCCAAGAGTGCGCGGAAAAACTAGACGCACCCTGTTCCCTGGCACAATATCTTCAAAAGGCTCACCCAATAAATCGCAGCCTCAACAATCCGTGTCTGCGAATGGCTACCTACACCATCTGTTTATGTTTCATTCATTAGGATCGATTTGGTACTTCACACGGAAACGTCTCTGCACCGTAATCACCGATCTACACTTCTCAAACTCAAGGACACCAAACGCCTTCCCCTCCTGGGTTGTCATTTTGGCGCGAACTGAACAAAAGCCATTCGGGAGGCTAAAAAACATTGTTCACGCGATTAAATAACAATGGACTGAAACTAGCGCATATTCTCTTTTCCCCAGGCATCGACACGCAGTGCTACGACTATTAGTTTTGAATACATACTGGTTTGAAATACGTGTATTCTTTTTTAATCATCTTGTATTTTATCGGGTGAATATCCTGTATTGTCCAGGCATTTATCACAATCCTCTGCTAAACAGCCTTGCCCGTCTCCTCCACTGTGTCCGCTTGGTGCGGACTGCACAGGGTATGAGCATTGCGTAATGGTTTTGTTTGCAAATGTTACTCCCCCCTCTATGGGGATTCCCCTAGTTTTATTCCTCAGTAATAATGTAAACCAGTTTTTGTCGAAGCAACATTGCTCCCGCTATGAAGAATTAAGTTTGAACGTATATACACAAATTCATCACTTTTTTACGAGTATATGAATATTATTGGCAAATGTTACATTGTAAAACAATGTTTACACATATGGCGATGTAAATAAAGTATTCCATATAATAATAATATTTATTATACGCTTATTATAAAATCGCTTGGGTGTATTTTAGCACACGTTTAGGAGAAATGCGTACCAAATAGCGTTTTTTAAACCTGTAGCTCGCTTGGTAATTGGTTTACAAAAAAAAAAGTTTTATTCGAAACTTGTTTGAAATTTTATCCTTTGTAAAATTGATTTGAATAATTTTTCTACAGATCGTAAAGTTAAAGAACTGAAGAGAAAAAGAAAAAAAAAAAACAAACGAAGAAAGTCAAATATCGGTCTCGGGTTTCCCGCAATTAGCAAAGGGTTGGACCTCGCAGCTTGCGAGGTCGAAAACTTGTGATATTAACTAGTGCCTGGGTGCATTAAACATACTCAATGAAAACGTTTTCTTTTTTTTTTAAGGTAAAATGTGCTTTCCGACTGGACTGACATTCAACGCAGAAAGAAAAAAATATGGTAGCCTAATCAACCTAATCTGTACTAGTATTGCCAAATTATGAAAATTAAAAATCAGACGAGGCATCAGGGACGCCCATACTTTACATACACCCCTACACAAACTATTATGACCCCCCATACACATCCAACAAAAAGACTCTCGGCCCATGCGAGTTTTTTATTATCATATATTTTGATTCTCAAGTTAGTTGATTTTCTCACGCCAGCAGTAAATAAATGCTGCCTCCAGTGTCAATCATTTATTAAATGAATGTATTTAGATATGTAAAGGAATTTGGATATTGGAAAATATTTGTACACCCAATTAGTGGCGTCTTCTTTGAGTGTGCAAGTCATGTGTCAACGCCCAAGGAAATAAAACAAATCAGGTTTTCCTTTGAATTTATTTAGATATTTTATTTATTCGATCTTCCGTGCGATCGGCGTCATAGATCAGCACAAGCGCGTCCATGTAACGCAGGCAGTGCGCGAGTGCAGCTCAGGCCGTTGGCGAATGCCTCCAACGTCTTCAGGACGGCTCGGGAGGCGGCAGCGCATGCGCGTGACGTCACCCCACTCATGGACAAAGCACGCCAAGGCGTTTGATCTCGATTTAACAGCCTGCTCGAGAGCGAGTGTACGTGATCGTGATATTCTCCGTTGCGCATTGCAGTCTTTAGCGACACTCATTATATTAGTGTTATATTGTGATGAGGTTAGTGAAAAAGTTGAACAATAGTTTTCAATAATTGCTTTCCTTCCCTTTCGTATGAAAAGAAATAAGTAATTAGTAATGAACAATCGTTTCGTAACCTGAAAATTTCAGAATTTAATATTTAGATCGAGAACCGACGAATGGGAAAAGTGTCGAGCATGACTTTTTAAACACTTTAAAATGTATTATTCCAATCTTTGCAATAGAAAAAATATCACTGTTGTGATTGTGCGACTATCTTTCCCTCATTCTTCCAACATTATAATTTAAAATAAATAAGGATTTTGTTTACATAATTCAATTTTACTCTAAATATGTAAGCGAAAAGGGTAGTGTGGAAGTTAACGCTTTCCTTCACTGTCAACGCCCTAGGTCCAGAGTGAGAAGACGCCACTGCACCCAATCTATACATTTAAAACACCAAGGATTTTTGTTTACAGGAATTTGAGCTCGACCACATTTCATTGCGTTATCTCTTGCTCTTACTAACTGGTTTTATCATTAAATCACTATTTGTTTTAAATATACGAAAATTAATTGAATGACCATCTTATCTGCCATCTTTGGTTCATTACATCGTTTTCGAAACCCACTACAATACAATTACAATACAAGGATATCCTGATTATGAGGTTATATTTGGAGAGGCAAAGTTAGCGATTGTATACAAACGCAATGTCGTCTGATACACGTCACTTTACAAAAACTTTTCACTTTTTATAATGAGTGATCCAAAACTTTTTAGTAATTTTAAGTACAGATGGTTAACAGGATATCCTTCAATAGTCCGCTACAACATGCATGTACCTGTAGAGAAAACTATACATTTTTAGTGACTGAAACATACAACCTTCAGTGATTGAATCGATGCGAAGTCGCGTGTGACGTAAATGCGAGGCTTATGCTACGAGAGCCGAAGTCAAATTGGGCGCTCTCTATACTAGAAATATTGTGTTAACTACGCGTCCATGAAAACACGAAATAGCTGGCGTAAATTACTCATTGCCGAGTTTCCGATCACGCAAGGATGCACTCATTCCATGTTGATACGGAATGTCCATAAAATACGAACGTCAGCAAGTTACCATTTATTTTGAGAAAGCACTTACAACTTAACGGTAATTCCTTGAGCGCCTCCTTTGAATTCGGGCCACGCAAAAAGTTGTCCCAAACAATCGGAAATTCGAAATTTCTAACTTTGGTTTGCGAGAAACGATTATATCAAAACGCTTCTGCGTTAGGTACAAAGACCAACACAAATAGAAATCGATGGATTTAAACTAACAGATGGGATATTATTCTCGATTTTTCCTTTCTCGCGTCTATTCCGCAGAAATATACGTAATGTTGTGCGAAAAGTGCAACTTTTCGACATAAAATCGAGCATTGTGGAACCATGATAAGGAAAAAGTTTTGTTCTCGCTCCTATATGTAGTAAATTACTTTCTTGAATATAAAGTGAATACGTACTGTTATCAAAGTGCCTCGTTGATAACGAAAAAGTGTTAGTATTTTTTGTTTGATCCCCAAACCGAGTGTCCGTCTATCCGCTGATCATCACCGCGTAAACCACACATGAAAATTTTACCAAAATTGATATTCTCAGGTCGATCTGACTGTTGTCGCGACCCCTGGACTTTCAAACGGAAGTTATTTAATTTTTGTGGGCACTTTTTATACCCTTTTCCAAATTTTCTCAAAAATTACTTTTTTCCTTTATTTCCTTGAATAAAGCAAGGTATGCTCTAGAATTTTTCAAGACAATGCAAAACTATTGGTATTTCATTGGTATTATACAAGTCGCGATACAGTAATGTGATCTTCACAAATCGTTCCGAGTCGAAAGAGGCAAATCCAAAGTATGAACGCAGGTTTCCTTTATATTTTCATTGGTAACTTGAATCCAAAAGCGGTTATCATGTCAGTGTACACAGTTGGGACATTAAATGGGATCAACGTGCTCTAGAATTTTTATCAGATTGCAAAGGACATTTACTCTTTCACTTACAAAGTGCACACAATCTTTTTCAGGTATGTAATGTCCGATACCATCTAGACTCCTTCAGTCAAAAAAATTAATGGTTTCCAAATAAAAGATCCTGTCGCCACATCCTGAGCAAACCTGTGTAAAGAAATTATTTGCCTGCACTTATATGGTGAGGAAGATAATCGATTAGGTTTATAAGTAAATGCCAACATGTGGGAGGTGATAACAAATGATAAAAAAGAATCCAAACTTATTGTTGAAAATTTGTTCAGAATATTGTTACGTATTTAATAGGATCGGCTTCCGTTGCATCCAGGAGCGTATCTACGGTATGGCAGACATGGCAAGTCCCATGAGCGCCATTCACAAGGGGGTGCAATTGAGAGTCTACCCCTAAAACAAATAACTACAATCCTAATTTAAAGTATCCTGACAGTGGCGCAAATTCTATGCGTGCCATGGGCGCCTGAATACCTAGATACGTTTCTGGTTCCACGGTACAATAATTTTCATCTAGTCTAATTTGCGCATGTTTAGTCCTTTCAATTGTCCAAAAAGTGGGGCGTGCTCTGAGTCGCGCTGAAAGCATTTAGTTTCTAATTCGCAAATTTCAACCTTCTTTCAAACTTCAGAAAAACGTTGCTTTTACAAACACCAAAAAAACGAACATTAACCTAAGCACAGAATTCTCAAAACTAGTCCAAAATGAAAGAGCCCATGTATGCATGAAAGGTGAGCAGTATAACTTAGCATATACATCATGTGTAAATCAACCAATTAAAAACAGTTTTCAAATTGATAAAGTATCTCTAAACCGATCGCAAAAACCTTCCTTTAAAAGGTCTGTAGATAAATGTTATCAGTCACAAGATTTTGAAGAGCAAGTAGTCCTTTTTCACTGAGTATCTTCCGGACATTTTCTTTTCTCCTCTCTTCAATATTACCGCTTCAATAAGGAACAAAATGATAGTCATTGGTCTAAAACTCACTTTCAGAAAGATCTCTACAAGATCAATGCGGTCAGAGTGAGAAGTCAAATATTTGAAATAGATATTTTCTAAATGAAATCTGTTCTGCAAAATAAGATATGTAAACAGTTGTCATGAACTTTTTTTTTTTTTCAAAATTGAGCCGTTTTTGCGAGCTTTTGAATGAAATCGTGAATTTTTTTAAAACTTCAAAATTAGATATTTTTTTAAACCTATTCCCATTTTATGTTCAAATATTTTTTCTCTTAAAAATAATGCTACTACCCTATTTTCATTAAAATTTTGGAGTTTTGAAAATTGCAAAAATTTCAAATTTTGTTCGAACTTTTCCTTTACCTTCGTACTAAAAACATAGATTTCTTTCTTAACGCAAATATTTTCGCCAATATAATCTTTAAATAATTTCGATGTTAATATTTCAAGATATTAATAGTGGTTTTCAAGTATTTTGTCTACTATCGCTTGATTTTTTGAAGTGATGGATGGAGTGTTAGTAGGATATAAGGTGCAGTATTACGATATTAGGTAATCGCCGTAATACGAGAAAGTATGTGCTGTTTGAGCACCGCTAGTTACGGTTACAGTATAACACTAAATACACAAACATCTAGTATATTATTGTCAGTTGTTTTTCCCCCTTATAGCATCGAAGCCTAACATTGCAGGCAACACGAAGCTTAAAATTCCTCCAAACAGAGGTACTAGTTAACCGTAGAGTACCCGTTCGTATATGACCATTACTGAGCATAAGAACTTCACGTATAATCATAGAACTAGGGGCTGGGCCACCGTTTCCACATCAATCTATTGTTTCCAGGAGGATTGAGAAATGGCATTACATTACCTTTCAAAACTCTCAGTTCTTCAACCGTTCCAAATTAGATTCTACTGCCATCCTCCACAGCTCGTCAAATTTGTCTTCGCTAAACCGTTTAAGTCTAAACCATTATCTAGTTATCACCTTCCCCTCACATTGGCCAAACGCTTCTGGAACACTGAACTACGAAAAAAGTAAAGCAACGTTTATAACGGTCAAGTCTAAATGCATTCCAATTACAGTGAAATAGCGTAAAGGTTTGAGGCCAGTTGCTAGAATGCAGGAAGTATCCTGCATTCATAGTAAGTGAACGCCAGTAAATCTCAAAACGTTTACGATAGTTGGATTTTCTTCCGCTCGACTTGATCGATGGTAATGATTCACGTTTGGACAATGGAATCATATAAACGACAAACTAAAATCAGAACGTAGTGGCTGGACTGATGAGAAAATATATTTTAGCACAATTTTGACGATTCGTGAACAATCAGGGCGCAATATTTTTCAGTAAACCTGCTGCAAAAACGTTGAAATACCAGCACACGCTCTCTTCAATTAGCATTTCCTTCTTGTGCGCCCTGAGAAACTGCTCGTTTTGGAAGTTCTTCCTTCTGCAAGGTCGCTAGTGATCTTCACATTAAGTGGATCAGCAGAAAGACCAGCTTGATACAATGAAAATCAACAACTCTTCAAACGCTGGAAAACACATCTTTTACCCAATAGCTACGATTATTCTCTCTTCTTCCATATTGTTCTTCAATTTGGCCACAATCAAAATGTACATCTCACTCTCAAAATATGTAGCTGCTGCACTCTGTTGGATTGGAACGCCGCAAGCTTCTATAAGGCTAACAAACCCTTGGCAAGTGCACTTACGCCAATGGACACATTCCATAAATCCAATTTACGTGAAAGTAAAAATTAATACTTCTTTTGGTATCCTTGTGACCAAGCGATCACTGACACGAGGACTCTGCTCAGCAATATTTTGAAGAAATTGCCATTCTACGGAAGCAATCAAGTCACAATATTTCGAGAAGCTTTCTTCCATAAAGCATTCCCATTCACATAATGTTAGTTTCACTAAACACAACTAAGATCTTCCACGAGTTAAAATTCATTTCGAGATTCAAATCTACAGAATCTTCTCGATTCAGTTTCCATTACTCGTTAATTCCGTTTTATCAATTCTTGGTCCGCAATTAGCAACTCAAGGTGGTTTCACTTCACAGGATATTTTAATAAAACTCCAATTGGAACTACTGATTCTCTTCTAGTGTTTATTTGTTCTCCACGAGATATCACAAAACATTTTCGCAAACATGTTGCTCTACAAATTGTAATGTTGAAGGAAATCACGTTCTTCTCCGAGGATTTTCTTTAAAGCCACATTCGAATACTGTAAAACATTCTCTCTCGTAACTAGGCAAACAAAGTATCACTTGGGCAAACCTTGAAATAAATTGAAAAATGACAAACCAGACGCGTGAGTTTAAAGGATCAGCATGCTGGAAGTGCAACAAAATGGCCGCCATTGGGGAAAGATTGTAAGAAAATAGTTTCACTGCACTTTCCGACCAGTTAAACACTCCGCACAGGACCCAGAACTTATTCAAATTAATAGAATCTTATTAAACATAATACTTGTAAGTTCTTGAAGGTAGCTTTTCAAAATGATCGTTAACCGTTTCGAATGTTTTAGCACTCTCAAAAAGTAATACACACCAAAAACTCCAATACGCAAAGCTCCCCGAAAATTCTTCGATATAATCCTTTAAAACTTACAACTAAGTTCCACGCTCACTGCGATTCACTCGATACGGTAAAACACAACACTCCGAATTTGTATCTTGAATAAAAATTCAAACTGGAAACTTACCTGATAATCGATCTTTCTTCTTCACAAACTTCTCTCCACGATCTTCCTAATAACTATTGCAAAACCTGAAAAGCAAGTTATACTATTAATCCTCACTGCCCCACTTTAAAATCTGCACAATGAACACTTCGCACAAACACGCCAGGAGCGCCCTACACTGCACCCGAAATGTGCATAAACACATTCATACAGAAGACTACACTTAGTAACGACTTCGCTGCAAATTAAAAACTGCTTTAAAAGATCACACATTTTATTGTGGAGCAAATTGGGCGTAAATCGTTCTTTTTCAAATAACATTATAAACTATTCTTTTTAATAATCCTTTCTGATCACGAATAAACAAAAACTCCCATGTCACGTGATAGCATTGTAATCATCCGCAACGGACGTATTTCAATCCAGAAGAATGATCCCACATGCAAATCACAGGTCGTATTGTGCGAAGCGTTAAGCGAGAAGACCGGTTATGTCACAAGGCCAACTCAAATTTATAATAAATATTACATCTTGTCCAGAAAAGAAATAGTATCAAGTACGTATCACCAGTGGTACAATCAAAAAGTTGCTCTCCAATATGTCGATTCCCGATTTTCATATCCTATTGATCGATACCTGCACTCACACACGGGATATTAATAATCCCGAAAATTTGTGACCATTGTTTTAACTTAAATCCTAGTTTGCACCGATCTCAAAATCGAAAGATTAAATCTCAACTACTTCAGCGTTTTTCGCTCCCTTCAAGTTAATTTTCGCACTACGTTCTCGCGAATTTGGTAACTATATCCAACGGTATTTTCGAATTACATTTTCATTGCATCGTTTCATTACAAGTCGTTTTTTTCTCTCCAGTCCCGTGTGGTTCACACAACTGCAGTTCGTCTTTCGTAATATCTAATGATAGTATATCCATGTTCGTTGTACATCCATTAGTCACATCCATAATCAGCCACATTCTGTCCAGATCAAGAGCTCATTGACGTCATTCGCATATTCGCCTTGTCTATAGAAAATTTTAAAATGCAAAAATGCATCAAGCGACTCAGTAGTGGGAATTTATTCAAGTGCATTACATTATCTTGGCGCACACTATTCCAGCACTCATTAACTGGTGTACACTGAAAACAGTACTACGTCGCAGCACTGAAATCATTCCTCTTTTCACAGCAGAAATAGGGCTTCTTAATCCAAAGCCACTTATTCACCATCCATAAAATGCTTAGAGTTTACCTAGATTCCCGTCAGAACCACACTGCACTTCCACTTTCGCAAATGGCTATTATCAACGTTCCTGAGGAATGGCCATTTTGGAGGCTCGACTGGTGTTTGGCCTTTTAGACAATCAACTAGTTCCGCCGAACAGCCTACAGTACCGTCCAAGAACTTACCTCCTCGACCCTCGTATATCACATCAACTGGCTTGTCAATCATCATTTTGATATTAATAATCCAATTATAACCAAAACATAGTACTTCGTCGAATATTAAATGCTAACATACTCCGAAACGACCAAAACCGATATGATACGGGGATCACAAAGAGACATCGGCATCAGCCACCACGGCCTGAGAGAACTGTAGTTTCAATATCTACCGGCAGGTGGTGGTACAATCGGACAGAGGGCGATGGAAACAAAATTGGACGACTGTATCGATTTGCGCTTCAACACATTTGTATAAAGATCCACAAATGTTTTGAAATGCATATTATTTATTGAATTATCACAAATTTCTGACATGACGAACACATTTATGTTTCACTTAATCAAACCATTCACTCCGTGCATCCGCGCCTGAACCGAACAGACGCCATTGAATGTATGTATTTTGTGGTCACGTTTGCTGAGAAGTGCAGGGTATCGAGGGTACGATCCAGTCTCGGGGATCGTCTGTTTAAATAGTGTCACGTAGCAGTGTTGTATTTGTTTTAATTTATGTCTATTTGTAATGAAAGAATCTTCGCTATCACATAATGCTAAATGCTGTGTCTGAAAGCAATGTGTCTGGCAATCGTGTAAATGGAGCCGAAACGTACGCCATGTAAGGTTGTATAGAAGGGAAGATATTTTATAAATAACTGACCCACTGTCCTTCATGTATTGAAATCCAACATTTGATTCTTTGGATTTATTTTTGAATTATTGCATGCGTCATGAAATGTGGAAGGAAAACAATTAAATTCAAGTTACATATATTTGACGTCCGGTTGGTATTACCGGAATCAGTGTAGCACGGCGCCTCCCAATACCACTCAACTAGGGCATTGCTAGTTTTATATTTTTAAACCATCGAAGTTAGCTTATCCAGAATGGGATTGGGGGTTTGATGGAAGCGTATTAAAAATAAAATTAAATCAAAAGTTTAGTAATTCTTTGTAATTTCAGTTTTCAAGTATACAATGCAATGTGTCAAGCCCATGTACATTCAAATGAAAACAAAAATTAAAATTATTTCCCTTATCAGATCCAGTCCTTCACATCCTCCACAGAAAACAGATTCAAGCTTTAGTAGCTTGTGAATTTTACCATTTATAACTTGCAATGAAACCAAAACATACTATATAAATTTCCATGCTTTGAATGGTCTCGACTGAAATGTCATTACAAGTTCTACTAGAAATAATTTACCCCTCCCCCTCACAATTACAAAATTTATGGAAAGCCACAAAGTCAGTTCAACTGAAAACTATTTTCAATGCTTGGTTGCAGAAGGGGGACTACACTAGAACTTTTCAGACAAATAAGCCTATGTGCTCAGCTTACATATTCAAAGTGTTTGTGCTAAAAACTGGAAATTTTGTATATTACTTATTATACACTGTGTAACCTTGACTCTGCCCACATCTAAATTTTATATAATGCTGTACATATTAAGACACTTGCCATTTCCATTCATTCTTTTTCAAACAAGTGTTAAAAGTTACATTAATATCCCTTAAAGAAAATGCACTATCTTTGTATAGAACACCACCACTATACATTCCCCCCCTTAAAATTAAGAGCATACAGATATTTTTCTTAACATTCTTTAGAATGAATGTCTGTATGCAGAAGAAACAGTCTTACAGTTCAAAACTCCTCAGAGAAACAAATTTCAGCTAAGTATTTTCCATTTACATCCCTATGTACATTGAGACTTAAATTCTCTTGTTTTGCTGGGTGAAAACAAACATTCTACTTGAATCCCAGGCAAAATAAACTTCAATAAATATTCTCATGTACACTTTCTAAAATCACTCACTCAGGCACTCCAATCTTTTCTTAAAAACTCATATCCAAGTGGAATGTTAAGTCCCATTCATTTCACCTACAAATTTATACAATTCGCATTTGGAGACTATTTCCCAAAACACACTTGTATTTACATTTTTCTATACACCCTGCCCTACGGCCATACGTACTGAAATGTGGAAAACATGGCAGTGACTGTCCACATATCACAAGCAGTTCTTGTAATTTTTTGTTTCACATTCATCAACGTATTCCCTCCCAAACAGCAACAGCTAATAATTACAAACCTATGGCATCTACATTTTATATCTAATATGCTGTACATATAGAACAATTCTGAGAAAAAAAAAATCTTCACACATCCATTGTGTAACTTTCCCATTAATTTTTCACATGATCTTTAATCCCACTCCAGTGTAAGGGGGTGGAACTGTAAGATTGTTAATACCACTAGCTTTTCCACACACATCAAAAGTCTTACACAACATTGTATAAGTCTATGAAGGAAAACTGATTTCACTTCCAAACATGATCTTTTTGCACCAACACAATGAGAACTATACTTCATGCTCCAAAAATCAACATCTTCCAAGGCGGTTCTGAACCAGGTACATCCACTAACATGAATCATGGATTTCCATCTTTAAACAGAAGTTTCACATTCCACCAACAATATGCAAAGATGCACACTATTACACATCACCACTGTCAATGTACTAAAAGATTTATGGATTTTCTATTTCGTTCAAAACTTTCCCACAATCTCACACCAACAATCTTATGTGAAACATGACTTTTAATTTGACCAAAGTGTATGACATAACGAGTGTATTTAAACCAATGAAAATTTGAAATTGTTGAGAATTGT
This sequence comes from Teleogryllus occipitalis, assembly GCA_011170035.1. Lineage (NCBI taxonomy): Eukaryota > Metazoa > Arthropoda > Insecta > Orthoptera > Gryllidae > Teleogryllus > Teleogryllus occipitalis. The sequence goes on from BLKR01002762.1 coordinate 29,630, forward strand.
TACAATGCACTCACATTTATTCAACATTAATATCCTTTTGAAATACATTGTTATATAGCCATACTTCTCTTTTTTTTCCTTTAGACAGCACTTCAAATTTCCAACATGGAAGAGCAATTTACTTGCAGTAAGAATAAAAACTCAGTTGTAAAATTTACAACTATATTTGTTTTTTCTATTTCTTAAAAGAAAAATACTTTGTGCAACAAAATCTGAATGTGTTGCATGAATTTTAAACCTGCAAGTAATTTTAACATTCCTTTTCATTTGCTTAGAAAAATCAAATATTAAAATTCTTCTAGCAGTTGAGATCTCTACAAAATAAATTTATTTTTCCATACTAAAAATTATATCAAATTACAAAAATAACCAAAAATAAAAAACAATGATTTTTTTCCATTGCAGATAGTATCTGAACAACCTTCAGTACAATACTAGGAGGAGGAGGAGGAGAAGAAAGCAACGTGCTTTTGGATTCAACTGATCCTTTAAACTCAAGTAGACTAGAAATTTGGCAATGACCACCAATACCAACAGAATACTCCACTTACTGTCTCTAGGTTTACATTATTTTAATTAGTTTACAAAATAGTTTGAACTTCAGAAAGTTATACTATGAACTTCCTCAGTCCTCCAGTTTTTTCCTGCATGTGTCACATCAATTTTTTTTTTTATTTTGCAACTTGTTCTTCAAACCACCTAAAATTTTGACAATGTAGCAGTGACAATGGTGATGAAAATGTTCTTGCTATGGTTGTGTTTAGTTGTGGACGGCAGCAGAACTCTGCTGATGCCTCTCCAATTCCTCCAGACTAAGGATTTTTTGGGTCGAAGGAATAGAAGGCATATCTGGTAGCTGGCCAGCACGAGTAAACCATCGAGCTAACTGATTTGTAGTAGGTGATGTGGAGAGATCTGCTGTGGAGCTGCTTCCCAGAGAAGCATTCTGCCCTTGTCGTACAGGCATAGATTGTGATCCTCTCTGCATTCGTGAATCTAATAAATTAAAAAAACAGTCCATTATTAAAGTGCTTTTTTTATAGGTTAATTTTCTCCCCTTTTTAAAACCAAATTTCAAAATTTGAACATTTCCTCAACCATTAAAATATTTAGGAGTAAACTTTGCCTCCAAATTCTTTTATAAATGAATTCTTAATGCCTATAATAGAAAGAGCACTCAAAATAAGAGTTCTCAAAAAATAATTTACACCATAAGTAGTAAATCTGCATTTTATGCACAATGCAGAAGCAGTGGCTGTAATGGAAACCCAATTTCCAGGAACAGCATTGATTAATTATTCAAAGATTTAAGATTTCCAGAAACCAATTAACAGCATCAAATGTTAGCTGTATGATTAAAGCTACCCAACCATTTACTTACTTTAGAGAAGTCAATGGCCAAAATTAATAGTTAAAATTACTAGTAATCAGTAGTGAGTTAATAGTACTTCATAGTAAAGTTAAATTAATGGTAAATAGTTAAATTAAATCAATAATTAATAGTTAAATTAAAAATTCTTTCGAACTATTGAAACTTCAAGTTAAAAATCGCTGAAGGACAGGTTTGTCTGGTTACATTACTTCATAAATGAAGGTAAAAAAAATAACAAAAATCTAGTGCACAAAAGGAACCACTTTCTTTGTCACTGAATTAATTGTAATTTGAATGAAAACCTGTACTTTTATTGACAAATCATTCATATTAATGTACTAATAACCAATAACCATCCCATCATTAATGGATTTAATCTCAGGTTGTGAAAAAATTGTACACTACAGGAACCTTTTCCAAGGTTGTTAATGCTTTTAACTAACATTTTGTTGATTTGGCTCTGTGATAAGTATGAATGTCAAACGAAAAATTTTTAAAAAATCAGGACCTTGCTTGACAAAGTTATAAGTAACAGAAGTAACAAAATTTCTCTAAAACCATGACAAATCCAAACATCAACATTTACATTAAAATTCTCAAATCCACTAATTTTTGTTTTCTTTTAATTCATTCCATCGTTAATTGACAAATCATTACAAAGCCCTTATGGCCAAGCATAGTCGAGATGCGACTTGCATCATGAGATTTTGTTATAGGTCATTCTTGATGTGAAGGGATGAAAGTATTGAGAGTGTTTAAATTAAAATACAAATTCCCTAGTTTTAGGAAATTTGCAAATTTCTTTATCAAGGGCAGGGGCAGATCCAGCTGATCTTTTTGGTAGGGGCCATCATAGATTTTTGTTAAATATTTGTTCTTATTTGTGTATAATTTATAATCTTGTTATATTGTATATTATTGTTGTAATGTATAAAGAAAACATTATTTTTTAAATAATTACACAATTCTTACAAATAAATATTTAAATTATATTTACCAAATATAAAAAGGTAACAAAAATAAAACTTGAGCCGAGGTGGGGGGAGGGCTTGCCCCCCCCCCCCACGCCACCCCTCGCCCTGGATCTGCCACTGACCACAGGGAATAAAACTTCACACGACCATGGAATGAAATATCCTCAAACTAACACTTAATGCACTTCTAATTCATGAAATCTGATAAAACTTCATCCAAAGAAAAAGTAAATTATCAAGCATTTGACAAATTCATATTGGACCTCTCTGTCTTGTGATATTTATGAAAAATTAATAAAATAAAAATCTTTTGGCAAAAAGCAACTTTTTCAGAAATGATATAATCCTGCAAAGGTTTAGAACCTTTCTGCACCCCATCATGTCCGCAAAGAAAAGATATTCAGTATGTTAGCGAACATTCAATTTGTAGGAACACTCCTAAAAATTTCAACCATTTAGAGCAGAAAATTGCCTTCTTGAAAGATGTTGATACAATCTTTTCTTCAGAAGTGTTCTACTATTAGAAAGTATTAAATCTTGATTTACATATTATTACATTCTTTAATAGACACTATCTAGAACACAAGAAAGATAGCAGCAAAATTACTGGTTTTAACTCCTTGAATTGGGTACAATTCATTAATTCAATGAAATTCAATTGCTTGGAGGAGGAAGCATGATACTTTTCACTACTGCTACAAATATATTCAGCAAGATCTTCCCCTTTTTCTTCTTTCTGTTAGTCTTTTTCCAATTAGTTGGCCCTGTACATGGTCTTATTTGTACTGATCTTAAATTAGAAAAAATCAATCCCACAAACTTCAGTAGTACAGTGAGACCCAAATTCTCAATTACTATACCACTACTGAATAATTCCTTTAGCATCCCTAATATATCCATATTATGGTACTAATGATCCAGATTAGAAAGGCAGCCATTTCATTCACAAAACCATTACAATTAAGAAAACTTACCACTTTTTCCAGAACTGTGACTAGCACCAAAGTTCTGATTCATAAGAAGTTGCTGTAATGAAGGCCCCAAATTGTTCTGATGCCTTTGCTGCTGTTGCTGTTGTAAAGAAGCAAAATGAGCTTGCAAAGACTGGGCTGGAATTAAAAAATAATTTCAGAAATTTCTAGTTTGAGTAGAGTGAATTGCCTGAATCTACAGCATTTTTTTCAACAGTTCCTATAGTCAATTTATTGACCCATGTAAAAAAAATTAAATATTTTGAGGATATTTATCAAGTATTAGATGCACATACAAGTTGAGAATGATTTACATAAATTGAATCCACATGAAATAAGAACATGTACAACAACCCATTTTCAACAGAGTGGTCCAACTTTTTCTAGAAACTTTCCATTCCTGGATTCATCACGTCAAAATAGAGGTCAACATTCAGAACTCCAAGAATCTTAAAACTCTTTCTAAATGCATCTGTCATGCGAGGCTCCTATTGAAAAAGAAACAAACCCAAGAACAAACTAACAAAATGGTTAAAAGTACAGCAAAACCCCTTCATAAGACACACTTGGGGTAATGAAATTTTGTCTTCTGTAAGAACTTCTAAGTGGGAAATGGGTTTTTGACATGTTTATTTAAATGTTACCATATTTTTAATGGATTAGTATGATTTGTTCACCATTTTTAAACTTGAGAAAACAATTACTTTATACTAGAGCTCATTTAGCCAAATCTTGAGTTTCTATGTACAGCAAAATCCTGATATAAGATAGAAAAGAAAATACCAGTTATTCTTTCTGTATCCTGTTGTGTATCCCTCTATATAAAACAACTTTCTGTTACCCACCTCCTGCAGCAAGGATGTTGAGTTGCAAATATTGTACAGAACCTCTCAAAATCCAACTAGGTTAAAATATATCAATCAATAATTAAACTAATATTAACACATTCAGGAGAAACAAAAAGCAAAGCAAAAGGCACCCAACAACTTGCGGTCACTGAAATGAGAGTTCTGACAAAAATTACAATCCACACTATTGGATAAGAAACATCAGGGAAGTGTGTAAAATTAAGCCCGTTACAGAATGGGTAGTAGACCAAAGAAAGGAATGGAATGAACATATTGAGAGAATAGAGGAGGAAAGAATCATGAGGATTGCTAGAGATGAAAGGCCAACGGGAAGAAGGGAGGTTGGCAGACCAAGGAGAAGATGGAAAGACTCATTATCATTCTTGGAAAGGAACAAGTCAGACTTTTTATGAAGATTAACATGATTTCTAAGTGACACTAGTATTTACACTTTACAACTGTTTACAGCTCCATTTACTTCTGCTCAGTCATTGAAAGTCAGTCAGCCAAATTTATTGCAGTTATTGTAGAATATGAAAAGCCCTTTATCTGACAAAAACTTTTTATGTGAAGGTAGTGGTGGACTCTACACTTGTCACCTACATCTTCATCATCTGTTTTCGCAGAGGTCTAAAATAGAAGATATGTCAGTAGTTGCAACTTCTCCATCTGTAGCAACATTGTTCTTCAAATGTTAAACCTGCTCAGAAATGTTCCCCTTCTTCCATCTACTTCCTCCTACATGCAGGTTGAATCCACCCTTCTTAAATCAATCTTCAACAACCTTCTTGGCTAACGACAAATCCTTTTATTTTGATGTCATCACTCGCAGATGGCAGAAGGCAAAAACAAAACCAAAAACCGAGCTTTCAAATTCACACACGTGGTACTAACTTATGTCCATGTGTGATTGTCCATGTAGCAATGAAACCAACTGAAAACACCGAAGTAAAATAAAATACTGTATACATGTAGATCAATACATCAATACACATCTGTACACAATTTGGTCTCATGTACTGTATACATTAGATACAGAAGGTGCTATCTGCATAGAAAACAGCTCCACAGCACTAAAAGATTTGCAACACATGAGGCACTGCAGCGCCTTCCTTCTCGCAAAGAGAAAGTTTACAGAATGAGTTTTCTTCAAGAGAACTTCGCATGCACCCACACACCCTTGGTACTGGTGTTGGAAAACCCTGCTCTAGTCTATGTTAAGCATGTGCCCTAACCCTAACCAAGCTGATTAAATCCCATGTCACCTGGAGGAAAATTCAATGCTCTGTCTCTTAATAAGCAAGAAGAAACACATAGTGGGGAATAAAATCATCTCCACAATAGGCAGGAATCTCTTAATTTGGAAGTCTCTTAAATGCAGGAAATAAACACATTGTTTATGTACAACTGACCTCAGGTCACTGAATTTGGTCTCATATGCGGGATTCTCTTATAACAGGATTTTGCTGCATTTTCTGCTTTACATTAGACTTGAATAAAAATTAAATAAAACTGCTTGCATCACTTAAGTCCTCATTTTTAACTTCTTGTAATAGCAACAGAAATTTAATATTCTGCAACATTAAACAACAGATGAAGGGGTCACCAGCAAAAGGTGCTGACAGTTCACCGAAAGTTACTTTTCAATGTAGAACGGACGCGAGGGAATTATGTTGCTGGTGCAATCTCATGAGCATAAATATACTACACAAAGCATTATTTTCAATATCTGAAAGTTGGCATTAGATACAGAAGGTGCTATCTGCATAGAAATGGCAGACAAGGCAGGCAAATTATGAAGATTGGCAAAGGGTGAAGAATACAAAGGTCAAAGATGCTGGAAAATGGCATAAAAACTAGAAGGGGGATGCAGTTCAAGTGAAAACGCCTTCATATGCACTAAGATGCAAAAGGTGCTATCTGCCTTTGTTACTGCACTGCAGTCAGAGATTCAGGGGGGGGGGGTGCCCCTCCCCTGAAAGGCCTAGAGTTTTCTTTCGACACCTTTTATTTGACACAATTGATTTAAATATTTATGGAACTTGGAATGGAATTTATTACATAATTATCTAAACAATCATATTGTATAGTACCATATATATGCTACAAAAACACTATACAATATAATAATATACAATTCAAGTTAAATTAAATAACCATACATTTATTATTTAACAAAAATTTATAATGAACCCCTCTAAATAATCGGCTGGATCTGCCCCTGCTGCACACCCAGAGCATTGAAAAAAAAAAACAACTAGTGAACACGTTACAAAAATGTCACTTGTACTAAAGTTACTTAGAACTGGCGTCCATTATGTTGACTTGACAAGTTAGTGTCAATTGCTCAATTGATATGTAGTGTATAAGAGAGGTATTAATAGTACTAGTACTAGTACTAGTACTAGTACTAGTAGTAGTAGTAGTAGTAGTAGTAGTAGTAGTAGTAGTAGTAGAAGAAGTACAAGTAGTAGTAGTAGTAGTAGTAGTAGTAGTAGTAGTAGTAGTAGTAGTAGTAGTAGTAGTAGTAGTAGTAGTAGTAGTAGTAGTAGTAGTAGTACAAGTAGTAGTAGTAGTAGTAGTAGTAGTAGTAGTAGTAGTAGTAGTAGTAGTAGTAGTAGTAGTAGTAGTAGTAGTAGTAGTAGTAGTAGTAGTAGTAGTAGTAGTAGTAGTAGTAGTAGTAGTAGTAGTAGTAGTAGTAGTAGTAGTAGTAGTAGTAAGTAGTAGTAGTAGTAGTAGTAGTAGTAGTAGTAGTAGAGAAGTAGAAGTAGTAGTAGTAGTAGTAGTACAAGTAGTAGTAGTAGTAGTAGTACAAGAAGTAGTATAGTAGTAGTAGTAGTAGTAGTAGTAGAAGAAGTAGAAGTAGTAGTAGTAGTAGTAGTAGTAGTAGTAGTAAGAAGTACAAGTAGTAGTAGAAGAAGTACAAGTAGTAGTAGAAGAAGTACAAGTAGTAGTAGAAGAAGTACAAGTAGTAGTAGAAGAAGTACAAGTAGTAGTAGAAGAAGTACAAGTAGTAGTAGAAGAAGTACAAGTAGTAGTAGAAGAAGTACAAGTAGTAGTAGAAGTACAAGTAGTAGTAGAAGAAGTACAAGTAGTAGTAGAAGAAGTACAAGTAGTAGTAGAAGAAGTACAAGTAGTAGTAGAAGAAGTACAAGTAGTAGTAGAAGAAGTACAAGTAGTAGTAGAAGAAGTACAAGTAGTAGTAGAAGAAGTACAAGTAGTAGTAGAAGAAGTACAAGTAGTAGTAGAAGTACAAGTAGTAGTAGAAGAAGTACAAGTAGTAGTAGAAGAAGTACAAGTAGTAGTAGAAGAAGTACAAGTAGTAGTAGAAGAAGTACAAGTAGTAGTAGAAGAAGTACAAGTAGTAGTAGAAGAAGTACAAGTAGTAGTAGAAGAAGTACAAGTAGTAGTAGTAGTAGAAGAAGTACAAGTAGTAGTAGAAGTACAAGTAGTAGTAGAAGTACAAGTAGTAGTAGTAGTAGTAGTAGTAGTAGAAGTATGAACGAAGTCGTAAACATTCCATTACTTCCAAATTCATTGAATATTCAAATACAGTTTTTATTTTATTTACTGTGTCTTTTCAAATGTTAAAAAGGTGCTAACAGGCACATATAGCACCTTCTGCCAACAGGCTGTTTCTAAAATGACCAATAATGTAATAGTCTTCTTGAAACAGAGCAATGTTGATACTACGCATTCATTAAACGTAAATACGTAATTCATTAAATTTTTTAAAAATCATTTTGGCTTTTCTTCCCTCTCCCAAAACTCAAGTTTAAAAATTAAAAACCTTGTAATCTCTAAAAAGGACTACGTAAGTGTGGTAAGTTACAAAAGGGGATACCACCATGATTCTGAGAAATTAAATACAATAGAAAAGTCTACTAGCTGTTTTGCTGCAGCATCTGTTAGAGCATCACCCTTGAACCCACATGCCAATTAGCAGTAGAATATCATCAATATACTTTCTCAGTCCAATAAATAGAAGTATCTCTTCACATCTTACTGTGCCAGATGTATACACATGACCTTCATAGCAAATTAAATTGAAATTAAAAAGTCAAATGACTCAATTTAGCATAAATTGGATGGAATTTTTTACACTAATAAATATATGTGATTCAGTTAAATAAATTGATATATATATTTCTTTTTCTTCACTTTACAGAGAATATTGTTAATTGATCTTTCCATAAAAATCAAACGCTATTTTCTTTGTGCCGCCTCCTGTTTTTGATTATATCATTGCTGCAATAGTCCTCTTGCTTCGTATTGTTCAGTGGTGTTCAAAAACAAAGTAATGTTCTTCTCTTCACTTCACTTCCTGGGTAAATCAGTTCCCATTAGGATTGAAGGCTAGCTTTTATTGAAAATCTAGTTTTACATATGCATGTGAATGAGCATATGCATATTACAGTATCTGTGATTCATAACACAACATAAGTCTCACGGTTACTTTATGTTTGGACATCATGATGCATCTTATCATCCCCGTTCAAGCAGCAAGTCCAGCAGGCAGTACGCTGTCTACGTGCTCCAGCAAACAAACCATTTTTAATGTTATTTATGAGCGTCCCACTTTGAAATTTGGTAGATCTAACATTAGTATAGAAATACAGGAGCATTTTTTACAAGTGTCAACTTAATGTAAAAATTAGCATTTTAAAAATTGAAATGTTTTAAATATTTAAAAAATATGTTCACAAAAATTATTTTTACATCACATGAAACTTTAACATCTTTGTTACATCTTTTCACGGTAAATTAAAGTAATTTTATTTTTCTGAGGGAAACTGTACTTATGGAAAAAATATTAAACTTTAACGTGAGCATCATTCTTCGGAAAAAATAATTGGTAATATTTCTGAAAGGGGTGGGGTTAGAGGGGGAAAGAAAAAAAAAAATACATGTCACCTACTTTCAAACAGACTCCATAATTTAAAAAAATTCAAGTCTAAAAAATAGCGATGTTTTGTGAATGTGGTTTTGACATGGAATAACTTTGAGAAGTATGTACACAATTTTAACAATTTGACAAAACCTACAGTTTTTTTGAACTTACCACGGGCACTTGAGGATTGGTTGGTAGGTCTGTGCATCATCATTAGAGAGTTAAATTGCTGAGGTACACCAGCTAAATTAGTCTGAGGTGTAGTCACAGACATTTTTGAACGAGGCATATTTGGAAAATTTCCATTGTTGCTGCCACTGCTCCCAATTACAGAATTATGACGTTGCTGTTGCAATTGTTGTGACTGCTGCTGTTGCAGTTGTGATTGTGACTGCGATTGATGCTGAGATGTTGGATGTTGCTGTTGATATTCCATGTTAGAGCCATACTGGTAAGTATTGCCTTTAACAATTGCACGACCTAAAATGCAAAGAATTTTATTAATATTTGGGGTGAAGTGTTTAGCAATATGTCATGATGAAAAACCAAAACAATGTTAAAGTATGCCTGGTTATATCACAGGATCACCAGATTGTGATTGGCTGATTGAAAGCCAAAGCCTTCCCAACAACTTAAATTTAAAGCAAAGCACCAACCAAGGTTGAAGGAAATTAGGTTTGGTAAGCTGGTATTGTGCAAATAGAAAGTTTGAACAAAAAAGAATTTTAAACTCTACACCCTGACCCACCAGGAGTCTGATCCCTCTTTATCATATTCCTGTTACTTCTTGTCACTACAACATTCATCTATCTAGCCACCTCACATTGACTAATGTCAACTTCATCCTGTTTAAGGCTCAAGTACGCTTTGAAGCTGTGCTACTTCAGACTTTTTCCACCAAATTGTAATTATCAGATTCGTATTTTACTCCTAACATACACACTAACAAATTACTAGAAAAAAAATTTGGTCATACCCTGTTGATGTTGTTTTGGCATATTCCACTGAATTCCTCCTGACTGTTGAGAACGAGGGGGTGGTCCTCCACTTTGTTGCCTCATTTGATGCTGCTGAATGTGATTATATTGTTGAGATTGTGAAGTTAGTGGTTTGATTTGATCACCACCTGGATTCAAAATTAACAGAATGATGAGAGGAGTTTTAAAAGGCCTTTCAAAAATACTCTTAGATTAAAAGAAAATACCTCCTGAATTTTTTGCCTCACTGCGAATTCCAATATTCATATTTGCGGCTTCTGATTCTTTCTCAGCAGTCATCTTCCGAAGCACAGATGTTGGAGTGAAGGCAAGTGGTGTAGGAGATGACAAATGTTTGGCTGGTGAAGAGGAATCCACTTTTACTCCACTTCCAGTACCTGCACTACCTCCAGGCATACTAGGCGACAAAGACCTGAAACATTCATGATAAACAAGTTAGATATATAGACAAATTCATGACAAACTTTGTGATGCTAAGGTAGTATGTTACTTCTACTGACCACAAAAATGAATTTGTACAGGCTCTTATGGAAAAACTTTCTCCTCTCCAAACATTTATACCAAGTAATATATGTAGTATGAAGAAAGTTATGTAATGCCGCGGAAAATTTATTTCAAGATTTTAATGGAAATGCATGTTTTGGGGCCCCCTGATACTGACTGTCTTTTTCAATAATTGACATTTTTAAAGGCAAATAAAAATATCAAAATCTTCAGTTAATATATTTGGCTGTATATCTATATTAATAAAATCAATCGATAGGGAGAAATTCTATTTAATTTTGATATAAGATATACTAAACCTCCGATATAGTGAACCAAAAATTTTAGTCTCCAGAAGTTCACTATAATCTGAGTCAACTGTATATGGCCAATGTTCCTTCTTTAATTTAATCCATAGTAAATTTGAGGAATCAGACTATTAAATTAACACCTCACCGGGCATTCTAAGGAGTAATTGATAAAAAACTCCAGCTATTTACATCACAACCAGAAGTACTGGCTCGCAACATACAAGCCAATCATGCTATTGTCAGCACAGTTTCTCTCTTCTCATTGAAACCTAGGCCAATTTAATTTTGTACCGCAGACCTCCACGAATTATTTTATACTTCGCTTTCAATGTAAACAATGTGGACCGATGTGCAATGCAAAAAGAAAGAACACGAGCAAATGTCAATCTAACCTATATTAGGTATTGCCAACTTATGAAAATTAAAAATCATATGAGGAAAACCACATAATACTAAACACTTTTTATAAAGCAACATTTCCATACTTCCCTTTTAACTATTTACAATTTATTTACATGCTCCATTCACATTTACAAGCAGCTATTGTTAATCTATTCACGTTAAAAATTGTTAAGTATTTGATTAGCGACTGGCACAAACATACTACCTCAAAAAATATTATTCAATATCTTCCAATACAAACCATTAAATTATACCCTGATTTAAACAGTGGCACTGTAAGGTCACAAGGTGGCGGGAGAGGGGGATATTGTCATCAAATCAGGGGCTCCAATACTCAAAATTTAAGTCCTAATGAAGCTCATGATTAGATGGTGGTGTTCCTTTCCATTCAGCTCATGACCTTTTAAGGGCCCCTGTTTAAATCTGAGTATATTAACAATATAAAAAATGATTACATCTTATGATTACTGCAATAAGATTTCTGAATTTTTTCACAATGTAATATAAATCTATAGCATATAAAAGATTGCTAAAACATTTGCCATATGAATAATGTAACTCAAATTTACTAACTGTTGCATTTCTTGTCTTTTTCTATAGTTCTCCCGCTGCTCTTCCAACTTCTTTTTTATGAGTGCTGACTGCATGATATTTTGAGTGTGTGCAATGAGTTCTCGTGGAGATGGCACTCTAGGCAAAACTGAAAAAGAAGTTTTTTTATCATAACATCTTATAAAAACAAGACCTGGATAACATTTTGAAAATCTGGATTACATTTTGATATCACTTCCAAATGTATACAGGATACAATATGTGCAAGACATATGATCCATCAATTTCAACAAGGCTGCAAAATCCTGACTGAGCATTCTATGGTAGGAGTCTAAAATACACCATTTCTACAGTTTTCTAATTGCCAAAATTCAAACTCTTAATGAAACCATTTTCTGATCAAATGAACACCAACATTTTTTTTATATCGTTCATGTTAACGTATGTAGTAATAAATAAAAAGTAGTAACAAAACTTCCTAATACACATGCTTGTGAGACAGGAAATATCTATAAAATAATCTGCGATTGGTTCAACTTCAACATCACTGTTAAAGAAACTAAAATTGGCCTCTAGAAGATTGCCTATGCAACAATTAAAAAGTTGTATTAGTGCGCATATGAAGTCCTTTTTAGTGGTTCAACACTTACACTATGAAAAATTGGAATTGTGTGCCATGCTCATTTATCTAGTTCCATATTACCAGTGGTACATCAGAAACGTGTAATTTCAGAAATGATTTGAGCAACCTGCCACGCTAATTTTCATAATAAGGAGAAAACTGCTATACAAAACCATCAGCCAACCTAGATTTGTCTGCACAGTAATGGGAAAGTGTAAAAAAAATTTTTAATTTCAAAGTTTAAAAACAGGGACAATTTTACATTATGAACATAAGGAAATTTAAGGGTCCTAGGAACAAGTATGTACGTAACACGAAAACAAATTCTGGGAATTGTTTGGGTGGGGTTTTACTGAATGATTTCTTTTTATCGACCATAAACTATTTTTACTAGTGGTTTATAATGGACCTTGTATGCCCAGTATCACTCAGGAAATGAGACCAATGAAATAAAACTGAATATTTATCTAACCATTCAGGTTGTGGAGTAGAATAAAGAAATCCACATTCTCATCAACTTCAATACAATTCTTTTGCTGATCAAACTGACAAAAATCTAGTGTCAATGTAAAACTTTTTTTGTAAGTTGTGTGAAAAGTTTAAAAAATGGGTAACTACTGCATTAGAAAAGTCAAACAAATTAAAAACTAATTCAGCAAAAACGAATTGGCAAGAAAAAAAATTATCAAACAAATTGCAATATAACTGAGGCTTTCATGCTGTTTAAATATTTGAGAATTTGGCAGAATATCACATCACAATATAATAAAGCATCCAACTAACTCAGGTTTGGCAGGCAAAAGGGGATGATAAGAACATCAATCCCTCACCTGGATGTTGAACAGTTAATGTATTTGGATTTGTAGCCAAATTTGGGGAAATTACAGGAGGCGGCTGACAATATGCTGGAATAACAGTAGTGAAGAATTAACTTATTGCACCACTACACAAAATTGTTTAATGCATGTTAATCATGAAATCTTAATTTTAGTAATACAACTAAATATTCTTTTGAACTTTACTGCAGGGAATTCAACCTCAATACCAACCACTATTAAGAGGAGATGGGATGCGCAGCTGCTGCTGCTGGTGCTGCTGCTGTTGCTGTTGCAGCATGATCTGGTGGAGAAGATCAGGCTGTGGAGGATGAGGATGCGGAGAAACTGTACGAGGCGATGTACCTGCAAAGCATCACAAGAACATTTGGATATACATACGCATACTGGTCAGGCAAGCCTTTCAGAGCATATCAAAGTAATCCAATTGTACTTGTCAGCCAGACATTGTTAATCTGATAAACATTTGCTGCAAAACTGGATTTTTATTATACTTCAAAGTTTTCCAATAATTTATTAGTTTATTTGAAATTTTTAAGGATATCCACAACCAGTTGCCCTTGACATTCAAATTTAAGAGTTCACAGTACTGCTCTGAGATTTATATCTTTATACTATAATTCTTAAGCCTAGCACTTCCTGACTCATTTGACAAGACTACTTTGAAAAAAAATTTACCTAAACAACTTGAGAGCTTCAACTAATATTTTCAAATCATTGGTTTGAAAACCCCAATTTCTGAAAGATTTTAGGAATAGTTAAGGAAGAAAATCATGATTGCTTAGATTTTCATAACCTGCTCCTACAAAAGTACAATTTTGCTACAAATTTATTTTTGTGCTAATTTCCACAATTTCAAACAAGGTGTAATGTAGTCTATTATCAAGAATTTTTTATTGATGAAATCCAAAGAAATTGAAGTGTGAAAGAAAGCAAAACTGCAAACTGATTTTTTTCTTTCAATCAACTGACCTTGCTGCATTTGCATTTTCAAGATGCTAACAAGAACTTCACGATGTCTGTGCTGCATTGCTGGGTTCTGCAATTGCTGCACAAGATGCTGAGGGGTAATTTCTCCATATCTCAGCCCTGTAATCAATTTTATAAAAAATAAATATACATAAGTCAGTAGAATAGAAATTGCAAATTTAAAATTCTCAAACCTTGCAAGATGGCTTTTGCTTCAGGTCTCTGTAGTAACTCCCTGCTAGGTTGTGCATTAGCCACCATCACTTGAAGTTCTGGTGGTAAGGGAGACAAAGATGGAGGCGGTGGTATGGAAAATTGTGGTCCCATTGGGCCCAGGCGAGATCCCTGCATTGACTGCTGACCAGCAGCAAACAATTTTGACAACAATTCTTGTTGATGCTGTTGCTGTTGCTGTTGGTGGTGATTGTGATTGTGATGATGGTGATGGTGATGTTGCTGTTGCCTTTGCTGCTGCTGTTGCTGTTTTTGTTGTTGTTGTTGTTGCTGCTGCTGCTGCTGATAATAATAATAATAATAATAATAATAATAATAATAATAATAATAATAATAATAATAATAATAATAATAATAATAATAATAATAAAATTATTATGGTTTACACACAATTTCATGGTATAAAAAGAATTAAGTTTTATATCACAGCCTCAAATCTAATATGATGAACATACTTGTACTTGCAACAATTTTAACACTAAGTCTTGAGGAATTTGCATCTGCTGGGATTGTGTCTGAGCCAGACCAGGAGGGACTGCATTATTTGCTACATTTTGTTGACTAAGAGCACCAAAACCACTCAAAGGATTAACAGATGATATGCCCACATCAGCAGGTCTCACAGCAGTTACAGGCCTTGCCATAGATTGTAGGTTTGCTTCTTGCTGTGATTTACTCAGCATCTGAGACAAAAAAAATACCAGGTTTTTCCTCATGCAAGACAAACTCCACTTTTTTAAGATTTACTTGTATAGTACCTGCAAGAAGTTCATTGGTTGTGGTTTGCTGGGAATAGGACCATTTGCCACAGTAGCAGGTATAGCCTTCCCATCACTAACTTGAGCAAGCTGTATAAACAAATTTAAATGTTACTATCCATATCCATTAGAGCAAACCTCAAATGAAAGTAATGGAACTAACCAATTTATTAAAAGCTGAAAGGTCTTCATCACTTTTTTTGTTGGACGTTTTGTTTGAAGATATACCTTGCCTCATTTTTGCCTCCAATTCTTCCACACTGTGTAATTTGCCTGTTGCTTCTAAAATTCAAGCACTTATGATTACATTGGGGAACAAATTTTATTTACATTAAAAAATTTAAGAGGGATTTGCAAACCTACCCAAATCTCTAATACTATGTCCCTTAATTACAGGAAGGCCATTATCACCTTGACCACCTCGTTGCAACAAATCTAGTAGATGAATAGGTTTTCCAACATTGCTACTTCTCATGCTATCTGCTACTGTTTCTGTAACTGTCTCAGAACCACCACCAAGCCCACTACTACGACCACCACCACCACCAGAAGAGCTAACAGTGGCAGTGTTGGCAGCTGGTGAAATGGGAGCAAAATATATATTTGATTCACTCTGAGGAATTACAATATCTGTAAGAGGTAAAAGGGAATTAAAATCTCTACAGGCAAAAACAAAAAAACAAGCTCTTGGAATTATCCAAACACAAACCTCCTAGCATATTTGACAGCAATTCTTCATGCACAGATGATCTTCGACTATCTGTCTGTTTATTGACTGGGCTTTCTCGTCTAAACCACTGGCTGAATCTTGAACCGGCAGGTCCTTCCGCTGTTGCACCATTCTAAACAACACAAGCGTGTCTTAATATTTCCTTTAACAATATTTCTCTATATTTGCACAACAATAATACAACTTCATACTGTAAGCAAGCCTGGAATTGCATCCCCTTTCAGAAAATCATCCAGATTAAAATCAGATTGATCCTTTCGGTCTTCCTTCTTTTCTTGCCATGCAAGACCACTTTCTGAGGTGGTGTTAGGAGATTTTGTTGACAGTGAATCTTTAAAAGATTTCCCATCTTCCACAGTAATAGGAGAAGGAAGTGTAGCTAAAGGAACAGCAACAGTTCCTAATGTAGGTGTGCTCCTTCCTCCTGGGCCACTTTGAGTAGATCCAGAAGTATTACTGCTTATAGCAGATGATGTTGAAATTGAGGATGTATCTGCCGTCTTTTTATTTCCAGACCCCGATCTATTATCTAAAAGATTGAACCAATTAAGTTTTGTTTTTCCTCCAAACCTTACTGCTAAAAAGACATAACAAAAAAATCTACATTCAGACCAACTCACTCTTTGATCTTCCCGATTGCTTTCTGCTTTCACGAGTTCCTCCCTGTTCTTCTGGAATATCTTCAAACCCTCTCAACTCTATTGTATCATGTTGAGAAGTTGGACCTCCTAATTTCAATGAAAAAGGATATAATGACCCTGCATAAATTACTTTTCAATATTAAAATCATACATGCATTAAATGGATTAATTTACCTGAAAACCATTCTGGTTCTTCTTCATGGCTATCACTATGGGCACGTCTGCGATCATTATAATTTGAACGATCTTCACGATTATTTCGATGACGATCCTTCGTCCTATCTCTATCCCTTTCAAATTCTCTACCAAAGGATCGTCTAAAACAAATTAACTGGTATCAGAAAGTATTGTGTAAAATATATTTCATGATATTACAACAACAAATTTACACACCTCTCTTCTCGCTCTCTATTTGCAGGTGGTCTGAAAATAAAATCTGTGGATGGATCAGATTCCCTGAAATCCCACATATCACGAGGTGGAATACGTCCACTTCCAATTCTCCTAGCTGGCATATCTCTGTGCACCAAATCCCTGTGATTAAAAAAAATATTAACAGCATTTTATAAAGGGTTTGTAAACAAACCAATGTAAGCTGGTATATTAACAGAACAAAACTTCATTAAATGCAAACCTTTCATTTTTGCCTAATGGACTTTCTGGCCTCTTTCCTACTTGCTGAGTAACACAACAACCTGAATTAAAACTACGACGTTGAGGACTCAACACTATGCCCTCTTGTTCCTTTCTTAATCTTTCTCTTGGATCACCAGAGCGACGCTATAAAGATTAAAAATTGAAATAAAACTTGTGTTAATTCACATTCTTTTCAAATTAAAAAACTTTAAAATGCATAGTAACAATTATTTTCAAGCATTCTAAACATATTGCTTGCAGCTCACAAACAAACCAACAAAAGAAGAGATAGAAATGGATGAATAATCCAAAGAATAGGATAAACCTACTCTAGGAAGAAACCTTCAAAAAAGATCAAAATACACTCCAACAAATAAGCTCACAATTTCCGCTACTTTTTACAAGTTCACCTTATGAGACTCTGAAGATGCATCCCCTCTACCACCTCTCTCATCATCAGGGGGAGTCTCAGATCTTTTGCAATCCAGATGCCATCGTTCAGGGTCCCAAACACCTCGAGAACTGAAAAGGCATTTTGGTATTAGAATATGCAAAATTTGTTAAACCATATACAACTTTTTCACAAAATGTAGTAATACCTACTCGTTAAAAGCTGGATCCAAACATCCTGGTCGAATTTTAGATAAAGGACGAGATTTTATAACCATTAATTCCTCCTGAAATGGGCAATCAATTTTATAAAATTAGAAGGGAATACTTGACTCCACAGTCACTACAATTATCAAAATATACTCACCCTAGTATACTGATAAATAACTGCTTTTTTTTCTGGAATTTTGATTTGGTGAATGGGAGATTCGTTCTCCACTAAAGACATGTTAGTCACTTCATCACCTGAAAGGTAATTTGATGTTCATTGTTACAGAAAGAATTTCACAATATATAGTTGCAAATAACTTTAAACAACTTCACAACATTACTCCATGAATGTTTTTCAATGTTATTAAGTAGTACCTAAAAAATATTTAATTTTTATGTCAAAAACAAACCGTAATTCTAAAATAAAGTGCATAACCTAATAAAGTAAAAACTACAATATTTAAATTACATGCAGTGAAATTTCACCCTGACACCAGAACAGTATGACTGTATGAGTAACTGGCCCTTCATAAAATAATACAAATTAATTTTCAAAAGCATATCCATAAAAAAGTTAACTCTTCAAGGAGGTGATTTATGTGGTAGAAAATCACACCATGATGCCAAGAAGTTCAAGAAATAATTTTACAAGATGAAAAACTGCCACAAAGCATTTAATTTAATCACTGAAATATTCCAATTCATGTGGATTTACATTCGCCTAACTTCTCAGTCAGTTGATTCAAGATTGGTATTGGATTTAATTCCATTATAACAATTTGTCTGCAGTCTGACATTACCCACATATTGTTTTCTCATTTCTTGCAGTTCCAATCTTACATTTAATACAATTTTACTTACAACCAATCCAGTTTAATAAGTTTGGTAAAAAATAAATGAAATTAATTTTGCAGCCAAGAATGGAGTAGTTTGAACCACACAATAAGGTATGCAACAAACAGTACAGTAAAAAACTAATTTACAGGAAGATCATTCCTTTTATTCAGGATCAATTGTCAATTACACTTGCTGAGATCATGTTAACTAGGATAATTTGCCACTGCAGAGTCTGAAGTCTCAAACGTTCGAGTCCCAACAGGAGGAGGACTTTGCCTGGACATGTAACTGGCATTCTTATTCAATTACCGTCTGAGGAGAATTCAAGCAGCCAGTTGCACTGATCAATAGTTTTCCATGGTTTTCCTGATCAATAACCAGGTGATGCCAGAGCAGTTCCTTAAAAGTGCCATGGATCTTTCCCTCCACATCCTTGTCCCCCCTATCCCCTTATATACATGCACATACACACACACACACGCACTACTACACGTGCTGGAACTCAGTTTGTCCTGGTTGGAACGGTGCCTTGCTGTTTGATATCTTGAAGAGAGAAATCGTTCACAATGTGCATGTTGAAAAAGAAGTTTCTAATCTTTTTTAACCAACTATCATTTTTAAAATCTCTTGTGATCCAACACTTTCAAACATTTTACATAGAAGTAATAATTCGCCAAGATGAACAAGTTTAGGACACATGCTCAGTCATTTTCAAGACATTCTTTGATCTGAAGATACCATATTTCCATTACTATGTTATGTTTATGTTTAGCTTTTCTCAAAATGGAAATCACAGCTTCAAGGCTAGTATAAAAATCAGCATTTCCAAGAAATGTAAACTCTTTTGCACCACATAACCGAAGGGCTGGTTGGCCATGAAAATCCAAACATGAACTCCCCTGACCTTTCCCCAATTTTCCTGGTCAAATTTCTCACAAGATCATTCACAATTATACAGCTTAGATAAGAGTGTCTAGATTAACTAGTTTTATTTTAATTTTAGAACTATTCAAAGAATACAAATTCTGTAAAGGAGCAGGCAGAGAATATTATTAATACATAAACAGATTATGTACGAACTAAGCTCTTGCTGGTCAGGGACCCCAATAATTTTTTTAAAAAATTTTATTTTACTTCACAAACGAGTGCAATATTTTAACATAAAATTGTAAAGGTACACATTCATTTTCATTATATTTTCTTACATTTCATTATAATTAATGGACTCTAGTTTAGACCCCTTAAAAATATTAATCCAACCCTGGGTACAGGAAGACTGATGCTCAATTTCTGTTTCGTATGTACTCTCCAGATCAACTGAAGTTTAACCTAAAACTTATAAAAGCAATATCCTGAAGAATACCAAAAATCTCTGGGAATTCTATGACTTTTCAAATCTACATCAACTTTCCACAACTGTTGAATTATGGAAGTGTTTCACTACCTCGTAGTTAGAAATATTTGAATTCACATACCAAATTATGAATTCAATCAATTCTTTTTTCACTGAAAAACCAATCCTTTTCCATTTTTGGAATTAAAAATGTAAAGTTTCATAAATAATATTTTGATATGAATTTTATAAATTTATTGTTGAATTATTAAACAATATTGATAGGAAAATGTTATTTACATAATCTAATTTTAATAAAAGTTAAGAAAACAAATATGAATTAACATTTTTTAAATGAATTATAAAAAACTTTATTGAGCAATAATTAGGATATTCTTATTAAAATATATATTTAAAACCATGTTTAAAAAAAGCAGAACTCTGGGACCTCTAGCAACTACCCATTATGTCCATGTCTTGAGACTGCATTGGGACTGGAATCTCAGTTCCTAAGAGTGTCTCATGGAATCCTGTCACTTTCACACGTACAAACATTATTATATTGTATTGTATGTTATATATTATATCATAATTATACTTTTAAAAAATTCAGTTTGGTCCACGTTTTTGCTTCATGTATAACTCTTAAGAAGCACAATTGCATTGAATCTGGTTATTGGCAAAGAAATTGAAAAATTACTAATACCCACGATTTAAGAACATTAACTTGCCTTAATATTGCGCATGTAACCAAGCACTGGAGCCAATAAGTGCTTACGGATCGTATAGTGCATGGTGGGTTTTAGGAGGGAATTTCAAGGACTCGGAAATTAAATTTACTTAACTTTGAACTTTAAAATAAACATTTACGAATATTATTTTACATATGAATTTTTATGGGACTACATTTCTTGAAAGAGCAATAACTATCCATATTAAATGGTTTCGCACACATTTTTCATCAAGACTGAAAACTTGATATGACCCATTACTCTTACGCGGACGAATTCATCATCGGAGTACCTTCTAATTTTTGCATCATAGACGACGAAAACTTTTACAAATCCTCGAAATCACTGAGGAATCCATGACCATCGACGATTTGCAGCTGAAATGTATCCACTGTGTTTGCAAAACGCGAGAGAGGTCATTCATGTATATGGCAGCAAACCGCAAACCCACAAATCTATAGTATAGTCCAAACTGCAGGAATAATACTTCTGCGAAAAAACAACTACTACTCAACAAAAATTGTCTAATTGGAAATTATGAAAAATTAACTTCAAAACGAAACTTTTTATGGGTAAAACGTATCTCTCAGCGAGTCTACCTCCTCTTCCTGGCTCCATTAACAAGGCCACCGACGCGACGTTTTAAAGGGCCAAAGCATGTGTTCCAGCCAGCACACAATTTTATATTTTCTTACGTCTCGCAACCTAGAATCTTATGTAGACTACAAAAGAAAATAAATATTTATAATCTTGTGCTATAACATTCCTTATGAAATTAATTGCGAAGTAAAATACGAATACGGTAGCTTCAAGTAACTTAGGTTTATAAGTCGAAAGTGATTTAAGTGATAGTGAAATATTTTAATTCGTACATTGTTACATAACATACCTACTTGCACATCACAACTTATTACAGTTTTAGCCATCAAACTTTGAAAAAATCAACACTGCTAAGACAAATCACTTTTAGCACGAATATAATTAAAAATTAAACATCAAAACCAGTTATTAGTTCGTCTCAGCATTACCATTATTAGTTCGTCTCAAGAAATATGAGAAACGAGATGGTTGTCCACAGATCTCATCTGGACAATCTATCAAAGCCAAATATTGTTAACGCTTTCAAATCTCAAAAATAAACATTTAAACTTTTAAATAAATGAAATTTCTAAATCCCCGAGTTCCTCAAACCTAGATTTCAAAACATACCAATTTTTTGCACCTTTTAACGATAAAGATTTACACTTTCATGAAATTTTAATAAACTACCATTATTCTGTCATAACGGTAACTTTTTTTTAAATTATTTATTTAAGGTCGCCTTATAAACAGCTAGGTCATTGGCGAAACGGTAACTTTATCCACTGGGCAATCGTACAATCAATGTCATGCCGCGAATATCAAACGAGAAAACTTTACTTCAAAATCCGCAAATCTCACGTCCTGATTTTAACCGATAGCATTCATTTAGTTTTTTATTCAATATAGCGGTATTTCAAGAGATGAAGTCCGAAACAACGTAGTATGCCCTTGACAACCTAGCCTTCACAGAGATGTGAATAAAGTGAACCAGTTAAATTTCCAACTCTCTACAAATATTTCAGTCCGTTTACTACACTTCGACTCCCTAAAAGACAAAGAAAGGAAAAAAAAAAAGAATGAAGAGCAACACAATTGCGCATCGCCTCGAAACTGTGCATGAAGCATTAAGGATATGAATACATAACTACGTACGGTACTTTACTAAAATATCTCCCGAGACGGGGTTTCCTTTGGAAAAATGGCAACTTTAAAAACTAAGATCCTTTTTGCATTCTTCTAGGTCTAGTTACTTCGAGAAGTAACTTTATATCAAAGAGGTTTCCTACGGTACGCTTTGGCATTGATATTACAGGCGTGTTCTTGTAACGAATTTTCAACGACCAAATTTACAGCAAGGTTTTTTTTTTTTTTTTTTTTTTTTTACAAGTCGTTCCTTCCCCCTTAGGATTTGTTTTAATAATTATAATATACGCTTAGAACTCAGAACCTTAGTTTGCATGTGATTAGACCTTGGAACACCTTCCTCCAGGCACGCCAACAAATTTGCAGTCTTCTACGGTTATAGTGAATTTCTCTGAACTCGCACGGTTGGTTCACTGATTTTATTTCAGAGGTACAGAAAATTACCCTATCGCCGCGAATTCAAAATTTCAATATATTCACGCTTTCTTCACATTTTCTCCATTGCCTGCACTCGCATTGTTCAACGCCCTTCAATGCCTGTTGCACTGTTGGGACACATTTTAGTTCGTCCTCACACTTTCTTCTGTCCCGGCAAAGTCTTTCACGATATTCACGATGTCCCAGCTAAATCGGATTTCGATAATTTTTAACTTGCTGCCATCGATGAAGCCTTTAGTCTTATCAAAACGGGCCTAATGAGGTGAAGCAATTCCCTCAGGAGCAAGAATCCCTCAATCCCTTTCATACACCATCAATATTACAAAACTCACGAGGCTCTCAATCTGCAACCCTTCCTGTTATGTCAATTCACGTTAGTGACATTTTCCTTAGGAAGTTTTATTTAATATGTTCACTATAACCTGGTGTAGTGATTATCTGTCGTATGCTGATCGAGACCAGCTACTTCAGGTCACTATAACCACCAAATGTTTACTATATCAGAATTCCTTACAACCACAATCTACTGTACTACATTTCATTCAACAGTATTTCCAACTGTAAAAGTTACGAAAAATCTTATTTTTCCGAAACACCTTTTTCCGAAGTGGGTTGTCAGAAATTTCATCGAGAATATGCATGATCAGGAATAATTTAAAAGTCGCTTCAAAGTAAATTTTCACCTGTAAGTTAACACATCCACTCACTCCGCTTCCCTGCACACATCTAATATAAAACTGCAACTTTCAACTTTCTACGCACGTTTGCTAGCACAAATCGACTGACGAAGATCCACAAACCCTTTCGTCAAAACTACTCAACTTTAAAATATCAGAATGTTGACTTTTACAATTACATTTTTTTTTTTTCAAAACAACTCGACTCCACAAAGCGAACGATGTAAGAGTAAATCTTGTGTGCACACCACCCTTGCTAAGAACTCTGACGAGATTCTACAGAGGAAATTCAAAAATTCTTTGAATATGGCGTTCTCTTCCACAAACTATAAATTTTGTCTGCGAAATGACCAACCACGTTACGCAAGAGCTCAGGAATAACAAATTCACGAAGAGCACAATTCTTTCCAAATGGTAGTTCGAAACTTTCTAATAGTCCCAAAACTCAACATTTGTTTGAAGCGATCGCAGCGAGATGAGGTGAAGTGGCGCCTTCGTGAGAGGGCGTCGGGCAAGGTCATCAGATTTTAGGGCACCGACGCCAAATGACTCCTACGAAATTGGCAGCGAACCCAACAGTTCCTGTTACACGACTATCTCAAGGATGAGCGGAAAAAAAAAACTCTGAACGGAAGCCTCGTACTCACGGAAAGTGACGCGCTTGCGGCGCCTGCGCTGGCGCCTGAAGCGGCGCACGGCCCCCGGGGTGCCTCGCAGCTCAGCCGCGTCCTCCGAGGGAACCGTCGCTGCGACGACACTGGGCCGGCGGCGACCGCTCCGCCGAAAGCGCACGGGACCCGCCCCGCCGCCAACGCCGAAACCACTGCCGCCACCGCTGCCGCGGGACCCCGGCACTGGCCTGGGGGTCGGCGGATACCGCATAACGCCTTGAACTTGCACTTGCACTTGCATCTGCATTTGCACCTCCATTCTCCTCCCCTTCAAGGCTCAGTTACGCGGCAGGGAAAAGCGCGGAGGAAACTGTCGCCGCTTCAAATCTTCAAGCGGTTTAACTTCCAAAATGAGCGCAATTACACTTTTGACATGAAGCGCTTGGTATCACAAATCAAATTCGCGTCGAAATAAGGAAATTCCTTTTTACGCAAAACGAATCAGTTTTAAATTAATTTTAATGTGTTAAAAATAAAAGTATCACTGGTCTCAAAAATGTTCCTTTCCTGAGCACCTAATCCCTTCCGAAAAGCTCTCTCGGTGAAACCTAATATAATCTAACGTGCCACAGATTCTCCCCAAATCCTAATTGGGAGTCATTATTTATAAAAACACAAATATCTTAACACTTTCTGATATAACCTGAAAAACAAACACCGCTAAAACTTAATTCTTATCAACCGTACGAAATGAAGAACCAATTCTGAAAGTAACCTGACTCGACTGAAGTCACGATAAAACTGACATCCGTGCCTTCCTCGCACGACGTAACACTCCAGAACACAGTAAATCTGCGAAGCGCCACGATTGGTTTTCGCCAGTCGAGTGGCGGAAAATGATTGCTATTGGGAGATGCCCGTTCTAAACTCGCATCGAACTTCGAAAATGGAGTAGTTACAGATGAATGATTTTCCGATCCGTATTCACGTGTCAATTTTTTTTTTTTATTTCGTCGTTCATAAATTTCCTTCCAAAAGACGGAGTACGACATTAAATTAGGCATTACCAATTGACATAAAACTATGTAGTGTTGATTTTTCAGAACATGATCGTTTGAATGGTTTTAAGTTTCCATTAGCATGAATATTCTCCTGCCAAAAACATTACTCTTTTAGCCCAAATCTTCAATATTATTCATAAAGTTAGAACATATTAAATAAGGTAAACTAAAGTATACAAGCAACCTCACCTTTGAAACCCTTTTCCTTACCCCCTGGACACTTATCACATCCCTAATCGGAACCAAACCTAGCTCTCCAATGAATCAAGTGGAAAAAATCCCACATTAAAACACTTGTTTTTAAAAGTATAGCTATTGCGTCAATCATATTATACCAAAGTAAATGCATTCATTTGTTATTGGCTCGAATCAGCAAAAATAAATGTTCCTTTCAATTATTGGACCTGCTCGATTCACTGTGTCAAATATAATAATAATAATAATAATAATAATAATAATAATAATAATAATAATTATTATTATTATTATTATTATTATTATTATAGTAGTAGTAGTAACAATAATAATTTTCAGCCCATAAATGATAAATGAGTAAATACACCAAACTTATGAACCTAATACTCTAATGATGGATCAGACAAAATTGGAAAATTGAAGTTTTCCTTCAATAAAGAAAATCCACTACGCAGAAAGAGAGCGCTGTTAGGGTAAGGGAAAAAAATAAACTCGCATCTCTCATGAGAATTCATTTTACTACTTCTTTATTTCCATATACATTTTTGTCAATATAAAAAGTGGCCAAAGTGAAAACAACTTTCATACAGGAAAAATTCTCCTTAATTTTAAGTGCTTTGTTGCAGTACAAGACTTGAGTTTTTATTTACTTGCAATTTTTTTTGTTTCAAAAATTTCAATTTTTCACTTTCAATAAAAAGAATAAGACAAATAATATCTAAGGTTTTTCTTATTAGATTTAAATATTAATTAATCGTTATGAACATTAAAATTTTTAATTTATTGATATACCTCTATGAAATGAGAATGTAAGAGTATTATTATGAGAAAGAATTACTAATGGTTTAAAAATCCACTTGAAATCACAATAAAAATTTCTGCCAATGCCAAAATTTGACTTAGGAACTTTTATCATCCTTCCCCAGTGAAGAATACACAGGCAATACCAAATGTATGAAGTTTAATATAAATGGTAACTCCCTATAGAAAGATAACATAAATATTATTTTAAAAATCAAAAGTCACTCCCTGCAGTTTTGAAAATAGTAATACTACGAAGGGAAAAACTCTTATACATATTATTTTACATAATCTATACTACTAAGTTTTCAATTTATGCATAAATTGCTGGAAAACTATGTAGACTGAGACCAAGCAAATGGTTTCAATAGGTACCCATGAACTCAAGAAAAATCTACAAACCATGGAAGTTGATTTTAACTGAAAAATGCAAATACTTGATTGTGTTCTTCCCCCTACTTTATCTAATACTGCATGTACCAACCGAATTCCCATACTCAGTACGTCAATGCTTACAACACAGCAAATGCCATCATACAAGTGAAATGGAAGCTTCAATATTCACATGTGCTGTTTCAAAACAGCCAATTTTTGCTGCTCCAGGACTCCATTTTCCACTTTCTCAACAGCAGCATTTTTGCTGCTGCAGGCCCTGCAGGCTTGTAATTATGTTACAAAAATTCTTCTACTAATTCATATTCTGTGCTTATATTAATTTTCCTTCAGAATCAAAGAGTCCATCTCGCAATAAATTAAGATTATCTTCACTTTGAAACACTTCACTTCTCAAAATACATAAAAGAAAGAACAGAATGTAAATTAATGAAACACCCAGAATATTCTTCCTGGACTTACTAATTTCTCTCTCCATATTGTTTTTTGAACTTTCTCATTCTCTCTCCATATTTTGTACTTAGATTATGTATATTCATGGTATTTAATATCTGAACCCACAATTAAAATCTTCATTATTTCTATATTTTTGTAGCAATATATTTCAGCTGTCACATTTATGATCCACTGACACACAAATACATAAAAAAAAGAGTAGATCACCTTAGCTCTGTCATGGTTGTATTTTTTTATTAAAGAACAAACACATTAAATGACAAATTACTACCTTTGTGAATTGTTAAAATATTTATTTTTTTCAATTATGTTCTGCAATATCTACTAATACATTATATAAACTTTTCTTAGATATTGAAATCGATGGATATGACAAATATGTTATGTCAATGTGGTTTAGTTCTTTATCTGACTGCAGTGAATGCAGGAAGCGATTCTGATGCAATCTCTCATACATACTCTCCTTAACTTGTTTGTACTTATTAATCGTTATTTGCTTCTCTTATCACATATTTTAAATAATTATCTTAAAGTAGCTGCTTCATTTTCAGTAGGTTTTTCATGAAATTAGAACACATTATGAATTTATCAAGGAACAGAGTTTGTGTTTAAGATTCCTGTTGACATGCATTACATTTTTACTTTCTTACTACTACTTACACAGTATAGAGAAAGGTAATGCTGCTGGAAAAAACTGTTATTACGGGGCCCTGGCAACAAAAAAGTGAATAAATCCAAATGCTAAATACAGAAAAAAATCCTCTAACACGTGTGTAGTCAGAATGTATGTTATGTGGGTCCGATGACGGACTAGTCTGTCTGTGAACGCGTGCAGCTAAACCGTTCAGCTGATTTTCTCCAAAATCCCCTATCGATCTGGCTGTTGATATTTTAATTTTGGGGGGTACTTTAACATGCTGTCCCATTTTTTCCCCACGTTGAAATCTGTTCCTTAAAGACAGGATTTGAAATAAGGTCATGGCCAATTTTTCGAAAATTTTAGTATTTTCAGCATAATTTCGCGTCAAATGTAGGCAATTTTAATTTTATTGAAACTTTTTTTTTCAAAAACCACACCAAATTTTTTGATTAAATTTTGATCTTCGATAACAGACCGGACACTTCAGAGAATTGTGCAGGTGTTCATTGAAATCCCTGATTATTGGAAAATTGCAAAAAATTTTAATTTTTTCGGCTCTTCCTGCAATTAGAATTGTGACAATTACATTGTTTTCTTAATGAAATGTGTTCATCAAGAACAGATCTTCAAGAAAGGTCATTTTCAATTTTTCGATAATATAAGTATTTTTTGTGTAAGTTGGCGTCAAATATAGTCGCTCGCTTCGAACGCTTTGTGAACGTAATTTTAGGTGTACTTTGAGGCGGTTGGATTTGTTATTATAATAAGTTAGAATTTGTATATTATTTCATGTTTATTTGTTCGTTTCTTACATTCGAGCTTTTGTTATGTTTGCAAATTAATATTTTAGAAATAATTTAAAACCTATTTGATAATCCATATTGTCTATCCGTGTTTGTCCGAGGAATTCGTATTATCGTATTATCAATGTATTGAGAATTTTCTTTCAAGCAATCCACAAACTTAAATTGAAATTAGCCCCATTAGAGTTTCTCTCTTAAAAATACAATTTAAATGCAACAATTGCAAAAATTGCAAATACAAGAAAAATTGCAAAGTTTAAAACCATAAATTTCAACGAACTTATTTAACTTTAACTCTTACCACCGTACGCTGCCTTGGGCAAAATCAGAGCGATGAATATTTGAGAAGTTCATTGTTGAAAGGCGTCAAGATGAGCGAGATTTTTAACTTCTATGAAATCCGTCTCATTGTTGGAACATGATATGATAGCTGGATGAAACATAGTTTCAATTGTCGAATTTGTGTTGATATGGGCGGGCAGGCAAGTGAACGAAAGGACAGTTTTTGGTGCAAAGAATACTTTTTCGGGTTCACGGACCCCAAAAATCTTTCAGACCCAATCTTTTTGTTCCATTTCCACCACTCTTGCTGTAAAACCTACCTTCCTGTAACACGATTAAAAATCGAATGCTAGAGCCCATTCTCAAAAATCAGTTACACAGGCACACACACACACACAAAGTCAGGCCCAAAAACTTACTTTCTTTCTCTGTATATTTCAACGCGCTGAATTCCAATCTGAAGTCAGAATTGTACCATCACCCTCCGTTTTTTCTTAATCGCAAAATATCATCGCGACATTGTATTTTTTATGTTTTTGGGGTTGTATTCAGACCCAAAGACTTAAAATATGTTTATCTATGAATGTCAACGTGCTGAATACGAAACCGAAGTCAGAATTGCACCATCACCCTCCAATTTTTTTAAATCTCGAAAAATCGTGACATTGTATTTTTTTCCGGGAGTTTTTGCAGACCCAAAGACTTGTCACATATTTTACTATGTATTTCCACGCGCTGAATCCGAATCTGAAGCCAAAATTGCGCCACCACTTTCCAATTTTTTTTACTTTCTCGCTGCGGCAGTAGAAAGTTATAAAATGCTGCGCCTAAAAAAAACGAATTTTTGGCAGAAAGCTCTTAATACAACGCCCTGGCATTGAAAAAGTGGATAAATCCCGATGCTAAATTGAGAAAAATGCTGAACTCGTAGCTCATTGCAAAGTTGTTAGCCTTTCACCACTGAGATCCGGGTTCGATTCCCGTCGAATCTCACGTGAAATTTGTTCCAACAAAACGAGTTTGGCTGCTTCACAAGGGCTAGTCCAACCAATGTGAAGTGTCCTAAACCCTACCCCTATCCTTATTCCTTCCTAATTCTGGCCGCTGGATAGTGACGCAGGAGCGTGCGGTAGGAGGCGCGTACGCGGAGATGCTACCTGGCAGTCCTCTTGACGACCGACTGCGACGAGACGCAACAGACATAATATTAATGGAGGATTACTCAAAAAAGCGCTGTTAGTAATGGAGGATTACTCCGAGAAGCGCAAAGCGCTCAACGCCCCCCAAGGGGCTTGGAGACGCGTTGCGTCTAAGTAGACGAAAAAAAAAAAAAAAAAAAAAAAAAAAAAAAAAAAAAAAAAAAAAAAAAAAAAAAAAAAAAATAAAATTCTGTAGCACGTGGTGTAGCCAGAATCGATGTTTTGTGGGTCCTTAATACCGAAAAATGGATTGGCGGCAAAACGTCCGTCAAAGAACGCTAGCGGCTAAACCGTTCTGCCGATTTTCTCCAAAACTGATAAATCCCGATCGACCTGACTTATGTTGTGGCCCCTTGAATTTGAATCCGATATTTTTTTTTGTGTGTGTGTGTGTGTGGGGGGGGGGGGATTTTGCATGAAGTCCCAGGGATATCTTCAAAATTTTCAAAAAAATGTCTCCAACGTTTTGATTAAACTTTGCTATTGGATAGTGAGGACGTTTAAGAGAATGGCGCAGGTCTCATGTTCGTTAAAAACCGTGATTTTTCGAAAATTGAAAAAATTCTTTTTTTCGGGGGGGGGGGGGGTCTTCCTACAACTATGAAGATAATCATTTTTTTAAATGAAGTGTGTTTATGTAGAACAGATGTAAAAATAATGTCATGTTCAATTTTTCAAAAACATGGGTGTTTATTGCGAAATTTTGTCAAATGTAGGCAATTTTTCTTTTCTTTAAACCATTTTTTTCTTAAAAACATCAAAACTTTTTTTTGATAAAATTTAGAGCGTAGATATCGCAAAGGACGATTAAGGTAATCGTGCAGGTCTCAGGTTCGTTAAAACACTGATTTTTCGAAGAAAAAAATCCGTCTTCCTACAACTACATTTCTGAAAATACACTTTTTTCTTTGTGAAATGCGTTCATCAAAAACAGATCTTCAAATGATGTCATGTTGAATCTTTGGAAAATATGAGTATTTTTGTGTAATTTGGCGTCAAACTAAGTCGTCCGCTCCGAAAATCCTGGGCTTCGTGAACGTAATTGTAAATGCCTTTTGAGGCAGTTGCATGCCACATAAGTTAGAATGTGTATATTATTTCATATTTCTTTGTTCGTTTCTTATATTCGAGCTTCTGTTATATGTTTACAAATTAATCTTTTAGAAATTATTTAAAATACAAAATTATTCATATATAACTGAAATATATGAAATAAAAATTGCTAGCCTTCAGGGTATATAAGATTGGAATGCAAGTGACATTCCACGTCGCGACTCGCAAATTTCTGTGAATTTGTCTCATTGTTGAGACATGATTTAGCTGCATGGAAAGAAGTTATAATAGTCTAATTTGTGGTATGTACTTATAATATTCCGTTTTCGCACCAAACGTTCCACCACATGAGTTTTTTTTTTTAAAAAAATGACTGAGACCAGTGCCTGACTTTGACTTATATGCGCCCTAGGCTGTCAAATGTTTTAGTGCCCTTTTAATTTGCCTTTTTTGAAACATTAAAGCTATTTATAATAGTTTTAATAAAAACTTGTTGAACGTTATTTGTAACCGACACAAATATTGTGTACGTATGAATAATTGATTATACGTATACGTATAAATAATTCTCACCACGATACTGATTTAATAAATATATGATAGATAGTTTTGTATTCATTTTATCTGTATATATCAATTGATATTTCTTTAATTAATTAACAGTTTCTTTTGTTACAAATATGGAAAGAAATATTTGTAGAAAAAAAACATTCAAAAGTTCGCCGTATGAAATTTTGAATCCGCTGTTATTCATTCGCTCCCAAAAATTGCGCGCCCCAGGCTGCAGCCTACTCAGCCTGCTTGGTAATCTGGCTCTCACTGACACGTGTTAATTTGGAGAGAAATTAAGGTCTAACTAATACTACATGACAATTACTAAATGCGAGAAAGTACGTGTTGTTTTGGCATCGCTACTTTTTAAATCGCAGAAAATCGCCGTGAGAGAGTGAGAATGAGACTTGACATCTACTTGTCAGACTTGACACGTATTTGTCGATGGCTGTCGACGCGCTGAATCGGAATCTGAAGCCGGAATTTCGCCACCACCCTCCAGTTTTTAATTGCGAAAAAACACCGTGAAATTGTAGATTGTAAATTCGAGGGTGGTTTTTTGCGATTTAAGTAAAAACTGGAAGGTGGTGGCGCAATTCTGGCTTCAGTTTCGGATACAGAGTGTCGACATACATAGATAAACTAGTGTAAAGCCTTCGGGTCTGACAACAAACCTCGAAAACAAAACAAAACAAAACAAAACAAAAAAACACTAAAAATTTCATGGTATGTTTTCGCGATTTAAAAATTTAGAGGGTGGTAGCGCAATTCTGGCTTCGGATTCGGATTCAGCGCGTCGAAATACATAGAGATACACGTTTCAAGTCTGAGTCTGACAAACAACCCCCGAAAACAATAAAATGCAATGTACCGACGAGTTTTTGCGATTTAAAAAAAATAATAATAAAAAATCGGAGGCTGATGGAGCAATACTGACTTCAGCTTCGGATTCAGCGCGTCGACGTTCATAGATTAACGTGTAATCTTTGTCTGACAACAACAACCCCACACCCCCAAAAAATCACATTGGCTTTTCGCGATTTAAAAACAATTGGAAGGTGGTGTCGCAATTCTGGCTTTGGATTCGGATTCAGCGCATTGACATACATAGAAAAACGTGTCAAGTCTTTTGGGTCTGACAAATTTGTGTGTGTGCATGCCTGTGTTATCATTGCCACTAAATGGTTCTGGAAAAGGCACTTTAAGTACTTTTTTTGTACTGTTCCACTGAATTGAAAAACGAAGTGTATTTCAATTACCCACAAATTCAGGGTTGGGCAGTATTTAAATACTTGTATTTGAAATACTTGTTTTAAATCCATTTTATATTTGAATAACTGTATTTTTGAGTTTTTTGGACATGCATTTTAGAGATGTATTTAAATACATGTCCAAAAAACATGTTTAAAATGCATGTCCAAAAAACTCAAAAATACAGTAGTTAAAATATAAAATGTATTTAAAACAAGTATTTTAAATTCCAGTATTTAAATATAGTGTTTAAATATTTTTCTAAATGTTCTACTTATTGCCTTACCATGAATGCTATGGACACAATTAACTTCTGATTATGTAGACAATTAACTTCTGATCAGGTATATAGAGAATTGAATCTTCAGAAATAAGATTTCTCTGCTTTGTAATAGGATATTCACTTCTTGGCCACAAAAAAATTGGGAGATCAGAGAGAACAACTGAATACAGAGTCAGATATAGACAATTAAAAACTACCAATCCCGAAAATATGTTTAGAAAAATTAACCTTCAATACAATTCAAGATGAGAAGAGGGGTAGAAAGAAGAGATGTAATGAAAAATTTTGAGAAGTAACACGTCAAGAGGTTTATTCCCTGATGTTGATTATTATTTATTTAAGATAAGATTCTTAGAAGTATATATAGAGTAAAAATGGCTCCAGTACTGATTGCAGATATAAAACATTTTATTTATAACTTTTATAATTAATTTTGGCAACTTTTCCTCATCTATTTCAAATACCCAATGAATGTTATGGGGAAAAAATTCTTCAATCAGCAGATAACAACATTCAAATGTTTTAACAAACTAATTGTATGGAAATATTGCAAGTGATCCTAAATTAAAATTACTATTCAGAGTACTTTTTAGAAATATTTATACCTCATCTTGCGGTTTCTTCAAAGGTTAACAATCACTTCATAATATTCACAGCAGAAACTGTGAAAACATTCATCGGTTGTCTAGATTTCTTCATTGCTTTAATTTTCAAAATCAAACTTCTGAATTCAGTGTTTCTCCCCCCCCCCTAATTTAATGTGAAATTTTACAATAGGTAATGGGAGAAATTTAATTTAATTATAACCAATTTCTACAATGGTTTTCAAAATGTCCACTTAATAATAACAATAAGTAGTTCACTTATATTATGAATGTTTGCTATTTTGTGCTTAGAGACAATAAACCTTGTCTCAGTTGAATAGAAGATTTGTTATTAAAATAAATAAAACATAATGATAAACTATTGTACTAAACTATTAGGTAGCAAAATTTTGTTTTCTTTATAAATATAAATATTGTTTTCTTTATAAATATATTTTAATAAATAAAAAACTAAAAATTTTAATAAATTTTGTTTTCTTTATAAATATATTTTCTTTGTAAATATTGCTTTATATTGTTACAGTAAAATTTTGTTAATCTTTAGAATTTAAATTTCATTAAACAAATTAAACCATTCATGCGTTAAAGCAACATTAAAGGCAACTTTCCAATGTTGTCTTTCTATGGTATTATCTATTTAAGTCGACTGATTTATCATTTATGTTTATATGACATGATTATGCCCATCAATAAAATATTTTGTAAAAAGCACAATTCAAGAACCTCACTGATTAATTAAAATACAACTAGGTAGTAACTATATTTAATATTGCTTTTTAAATTAGTTTTTGAAATACTTATGCCAAATGTTAAATAACAGGACTTTTTATTTCAAATATTCTAATTTTAACAACTAAGTTATATACAAACTTATATGGAAAAATAACAAATTGTTGTTAACCATACAGACACAAAAGTTGGTAATTGTACACTCTTTGGTAAAAATGACAATATAATAGTCGTTTTTAAGTCAAAAGAGTGTCAAAAAGTAATAAAAACTTATAACAAAAGGACAAAGAATGTGGAAACTGATTTATTTATTATTCAATGTAACACTGAATTAACTGAATTGCATGGCATTATCAAAACGCTTGTTGCTACATTTGAAAGCACATTTCAAAGGGGGAAATTTTACTCCACACTCTTCTATTTAAAATGAATAATGAACGAATAATTATGATAAAAATGAATAGTTGAATAGAAAACCATTCTCAAAGAAACTCCAACACTTATAATAAAATTAAAGAATAATTTCTTTCTAAAAAATAATGGCAACACTATTTCTAATTTCATAATTTTCTAATGAACATAAAATTACAATGATGAAAAATTATTAATTTAATAACAATTCCAGAAACTTATCTAAAATCTTACATTATTAAGAAGGCAGAAAGATGTTTACACCCAAATCCAATGGCAAAACTACATTTATTCATTTTCGTTTACCACATTTGTTTATAAATAAAAATAGTGTCAATAAAAGCATTCAATGGGCCTATTACAACACATATATTCTGCAGTTTTTGAAATAGCTCATCATGGATTCAAGTTTGGAAATATATCAGTGGGGTATTTTCTCCTAATTTCAGCAGATCCAAATTAATTTTCAAACTTATATTTCTTTTGATTCTCCACTAAAACATTGACACAGCTACCTGTCAACTGAAGATCGATTAATTGTTTCTATTTACATCCAATATATGAAATATAAAAGCCACAAATTAGAAAAATTAAAAAATTTGCAGAACGTCAAATAATTTTATTTGATATTTTGTTATATTTTGAAACAAACGTTTACAAACAACTGTCTTGTCAATTCAAAGAAAGCTAATAGTTATTACATGCAAATTCATTTAATACACGTTTAAATTTCCTTTTATATATTCCTTAATTTGGTGAAGTGTTTTGGCATAATTTACATTAAATTCAAAAGAGTAAACAGTAGCCTAAAACCCAATTTCTTCCAAGGATTGGGAGGATAAAAATTTTAATTTTTATCACTCATAACAATTCCAAAACATTAACAATATACTATGAGAAAAAATCTCCATCTTTATAATTACCACTAGTATACATGATTTTTAAGAATTCCACATAAAATTAAACATAATTATTTTTATTATTTTCTTTTTCCGTTGTATTTTTGGTGATACTCCCCATTTATTATATTAAATAATAATTACTCTAATAATAATCATGCAAAGGAAATGACTAACAGAATAACAGGACCAAAAATGTCATATATACATAAGTACACCACATAAAATAATATGCTCCAAAAGTGTTAGCTATTAATTCTGAAGGCCTGTCTGAAAATGTAAATCATAAAATGATGCTGAAGAAAATTGAAGCTCAAAATATCACTACAAATACTTGAAATATGAGAACATGCAGATCCTGAGCATCAATAATACAAAAGTTAACTTTCAAAAACTATCAAATGTACACCACATTATTTAACACTGGCAATAGGTTTACTTTAAGAGCATACTTTTGCTTAAGATATTCCTTGTGTCTTCAGTGAAAAGTATTATTTCTTGTTTCACTTCATTCATTCAAAATACATTCTCAGTATAATCCTTAGATATAGATTATCAATAACTGATTAGCACAAACATGAAACTAGCTCACTTTTGCATTACAGTTGCTCATCATCACAATGCACTTAAATATTACACATACCACACAAAACTGAATAAATGAATTAAGAGACAACTTGCAATGTTATCAATACACTTCTATCACTCACATACGATTTGTAGGTAGCCATTAACATAGTAAACAAACATGACAGCTGACACACACATATCTTTCTTTCAGAAGTGTTCGAAAACTCGAGTTCACAGAAGAAAATACTTACTTTCCCCGATCGAGCTCTTCTTTTCTTCCAGTTTAACCGCCACAGACAAAGACGTCATCTCAGGTATTTATTAGTTTATGCAATCGGTCAGTAAACTGGGTTACTGTTTTTATCACAGATTTCGGTCAATACAATCACACCACAATCCACATGTACCAATTTAAAATTAAATACGACACAGTTCTTCAAAGTCGATAACGAACAATCAAAACATCAGACAGGAAGCATTCTTTTCACCCATAAATAAATTCTTACACCTAAAATTCACTTATGCAAAAATAGAAAATGTCGGCGTGAAGGGGCAGAGAACTAAACACAGACCAAAAACGATAGTCTTTGGCGTCGCAGATACCTCACTTCGACTTTATTTGTCAGTAGATTTCACAGAATATATGCAAGCCAATTTGCTTTGAATCGTTTTCTCTCTGTTAATGTTCGCATTATTCAATTAAGAAAAGATCTGGATTGTTTTACTATTGCAAAATTAGAGAATTTCTCATACAGATACTTTAAAAACTCAAGCTCTTTTGAGAATTCCACAACAAAACGAAAAAAATCACAATTTCTCAAAATTACAAATCGTTTAATGCACGATTTACACAATTGCAATATTTTTACAAATTTTATTTCTTTAAGTTGATAATAATTATGTTCATTTGTCAATGAAAATCTGCATGCATCGCAACATGCAATGGGGTAACTTTACTACAAAATACTTTGGAATGTACCGTTGACAATACATACTCTGCATCGCTCTGCGTCAGGCAGCAGCAAGCTTTCCCGTTCGCTTTTATACACCAATCCACTCAGTATTACTCGTTTTATTCGTGTAATTACTACTAACGGTGTTTCGAATCACACTGCCCAAACTTACATTGCCATAATACACGAAAGTCTTTGATGATATATTTTTTATAAAACTTGATATTATCTGACAAGCGTTTCACATAATCACGTTGGAATAGACAATTTTAGTAACAGAATTTTGCTTGTCTGCTCACGGATTTTTTCCCCACCCAACGTAATGACGTTGCCTGCAATGTTATTCATTTAATCTGCTGTGTATTCTTCCTTAAAAGAAGTGGGCCGTTCGAAGTACCATTCAATGACGGCATACGCAGCAAACACTGATACAAAGAAAGCAATTATATACACACCTATGTTATTCCAATTGTATTTGTTCATCTAATCAAAGTAATTGGTGGACTAGACCTCGTATTTACAAAATATATACTTCTACCAATCCTATATACTTTTTTATATGAGGATAAATAAATGGAAATCAAACCTGCCTTCGGGCAAGTTTCCTACACAGTATTCGGACCCAGAGATAAAGAATGCTGCTTCGCTATGAAGCTGGTTTGCGTTCCATCAAAAATAGCTACGGAAAATTCACTGGAATCCCGAAGTGTGCACTAGAATTTTTTCTAAAATTCGAGCGTCTATGGAACGAACAAAAAAATAATAATTACAAAAAATATCTTCATTAGTGATACAGTATATTACGAACGCCAAAAAAGATAATTCTTAATATCACTGTAGGGAGGCGTCGTATATAGGTATCCGGTAACTAGCTTAACTTCAATTGATTGTATTCGTTTAGAATTAGTACTTATTCTTGAAGTTCGTTGACCACCAGTTAGTATACTCTCTGTTGACCACAAACTTACCGTCAAACCTGGAGATTTAATATCCATTTAAAGGAAGCGAATTCGCCGTAAGTGACAGACCACAAGTTTTCCCTTTCATACATCATTGGAATTTCACTTTCAAAAATATAAACTACATGGCAAGAGTTTGGTGGAGAACGTCACCTCAAAATAGCAACTGATCGAACTTTAGAAGTTTGAGTCTGGAATGTTGTAACTAAAAAACATCATTTGCACGAGTTGGATGCTTTGTTTTCCAACATTGGCAGTTTCATTTTCAAAACTACTAATGTTGAATGCAGTTCTCATTAATTATCCTGAACATACTAATTAAATTACAAATTAAGAGAATCCTTATACTGGATATCTTTGAAGTCTTAGTTTTCAGTAATAAAATGTATATGTTGTCATATAGGCGTAAGGGACGACAAGAGTTAGATAATACTTTTAAAAATATGTGCTAGAAAATTCTTGCATTATTCAGGAATAGGAACAATCTCAAATAAACACTTAATACAGTATTCTCTGAGGCACACCTGTTGTTGTTGGTTTCTTTTTTTTGGTTTGTTTCTTTTAAGGGGAGGTGGAAAACAATAAGAGCAGTCTCCAGCCGACTTAGTTTTCTCCCAAAGAATTTTGCATTAATGCCAAATATAAAATGTACTTTTATTGGTTGACTTCTAATTAATATTTATATCATAAACAGATATACTGGTGGACTTTTGTTATTATAGAAAATTGGAAAAAGCTGCATTGTGTCATTGGGTTCAGGGGAGGGGGGCTGAATCCCCTTGAGCCCCCTTGGGTTCACCACTGTACAGTGTAAACAAATTACAAAAAAAATGTTCTGCTTCATATCTCCTTGATCCCATAAGCTGTATGTGTAACATTCTTTCTCCAAAACCAGAAAAAGAAAACCTGGGGGGAAAATGATTAAGTATTACACATCATAACACTACTATTGAAGCAAATCAGTAGGGAATCTAATATTTACTATTCTACACTAAAAATGGTATATGTATATAGACGATATACAGGTATGCCATAATTATATTTTAGGCCAATTCCCATTATTCCCAATAGGATAATTGTGGCCTTCAATATACTAGTTGCCATAGCACAATACAGAATGGAGGTTGAATAATTTAATGAACTTCAAAACTCCACTATCGTTTTAAGCAAAAATTTAATTTTAAATATTTTTTTTATATTACCATATTGCTTTTTAATTGGAATAAAATTTGATTAAAAAAATGATTTTCAAGTGTTTTGTGTTCAAGTGAGTTTCAAGTCAAAGTTTTTTTTTTTTTTTTGCAAAAATATTCTTATAAGTATATGAATAGCGACTAACAGAAAATTATGTTGAATTATTATGACATGAATTATGTTGAGTGGAAACAATGAACTGACAAACGAAAATTTAATACTCCTGTTTTGGGCATCAAGATGGTCAGAATACATGCCATGAACTTGACTATGTTTGAAAAAATATTACAGACAACCTATTTCTTGAAGCCCATGATGCTATAGTTTCATTCTGTGTAAACATAAGCAAATCATCATTTATCGTGTTATGAGCACCCAGACAATATAACCATAATTGGTGTTTATAGTACAAAATTCCTATACTGACAACTGGGATTGGTAATATTTGCTAGGGTTAAAACAAATTATGCATCGTCTTTTTTGTACTATTCAGTATCATTATTCAAACCTTCTCTTGTTGTCTTTGCTTTGAGTAAATACAGTTTTTGCTCTTGTTCAAGTCTTTTCCAAATCATTGTCACAATCTTTCAATTTCACAGTAAGTCTATCCCATCCTTTACAAGAACCTGAAACTGGGGCATGGAAACTCGAGTTAAACTATTAATTGACTAATTACTTATTTTGTGTCCAGGTGCATCAATGGCTAAGGTTATTAGTCCCGTAAGTGTAGTACACATTTTTTTCCTCAGGTGGCGGTGTTCTTTCCCTGCCGGATGGTGATATGTGGTGCCAACCTACAAGTCAGCTAGCGGAGTTTTCCCCAATAAGCTACCTGCCCAGTTGGAACAAGCTCTAAGCTCCATACTAGTCTGGATATGTGTGGAAGAGTAGTGCATGTATGTGTACATAAAAAGGTGAGGATAGAACAAGGAAGAGGAAGGGAAGATTGCACGGTGTCCATAGCTTGTTTCTTAGGGTACTGCTCCATCATTCGCCTAATATTGATTGGAGTACCAACAGAAAAGTTCCAATCACAGCAGCTGTCCACTAGAATTCTCCACCAGACCATTTGAATTCAACATAGATATCTATCGTGTCAAAAATCCTGCCACCGTTGAGACTCAAACTCTAGGACTCCCGGTCAGAGGCACTGCAATGACATTAGTTGATGCCCTGAGCCACCTAAGCCGGAAACTCTTCATTGAACACCTAAAAATGTATCTTGAGGTAGAATTTTAAACTTTTTCAGTAAAAAATAAAAGTATAAGATACTTAAATTTAAATCTGGTTCCAAATATTTACAGGTTTGTGACAAATTAGCCAATAGTGTGATTCACATGAAGGTATAACATTTATAAAATTCAATAATCTCACATCCAGAGGAGATACTGGACGTTTGTTTTTTAATAACCTACTAATCACTAAATTATTTTCTTGGTTCAGCATTTATTTTCAAATGGCACATCTTTTGACATGCACACAGCTCTACCTTTCGAGCCTTAGCTGACCTGGTTTCCCATCAAGTTAACAATTTCTTTCAAACACAAGTTTCCTAACATTACAACATAGACCCAATGTTTCGCATTTCTTGACATCTTTCTTGATTTTATGGTCAGCACTTAGCTTCAATTTTTTCCTCCATGTATATTCCCTTGTTTCCCAAAATAGCTGAAAAAGGATATTTGGCTTGAATATGAACAAAAGATAATTGAAAAAGGTAAGAGATTTTTCATTAAGTTGTCAACAGAAAAATTTAAATGAAACTAATGTGTTTGAACTTCGTAAGTTTACTTCAACATTCATCTTCTATACAGCTATATTACCAGCTGTTGGCCTAACCCCAAAGGTTTTCAAGTAGATTGGCCGAAATAAAGATGAACCTAAATAGCTTAGGCCACTTGCGTTCACCACTAGAACAATGCAAAATAGAATTTTGTAATGTTATCCATTATTTAATGCCAAACTATTAAAAAAAATTTATTAAAAATTTTATACCCTTAAATCAATTTGGCATACACCACTAATAGGGAGGTTAGGCAAAATGGGGCTGATAGCCTCCATTGTCTTGAATGCCAGGAGATTTCCACTTGCAATGTCAAACATTTTCCACTTATTTCGCTATTACTTGGTCAATTCAGTTTGAGATATTATTAAAATCCAAACTGAAGTTTTGAAAGCTTGGATGAGGAATTAGTTTGGCAGGTCTAATATTCAAAATGTGGAATCCAATTTTTGACAGATCTTGCCACTTTATTCTCTGGAAGCTTCAAGGAACAGCACAAATGAGGTTCAATTAACAATAAGATCAGTTTTCCAGTTACAAGGGCTGTAAATAAATATACATGTACATTTTCTGCAATCTCGACCACTAATCAAACAATTCATTTGGACATTATTTCTAACACTACATGCTGAGGTTGCTCAACAACACTGAAATGCGACTACTTAGCTAAGGAAATTTCTGTTGACAACCTACATGAAATTTAATCTAATAAAAATGCGTAAAATTCACAAATTGAGAGTAAACCAAGATGTATAATGCACAACTTTACATTTTTAACTAAATGATTAACGCATAAAAAATACAACAAATTAACTACAGCAAAGTAAGTTAACTGATAATTCATAAGAATTATGAAACATTGACAATGAGTTACTACAGTAATTTGAAATAAACTATCTCAGCAAAACGTCCCTGCTAACACTGGACTAGCCAGTTAGGCAATTTCTGCACCTGAAGGCAATGGTATATAGTTATAATGAACGCCAACATTATCCCAATAATATTCTTTCATGCCGAAAACTTAAAAGAGTTACTGGATCACCTAGTAATAACATTTATTGTAGTTTACACCTTAGCAGAACATTTCATATAGATCATAAAAAACAGCCCTAACATAACATTGAAGTCTTAATTTAAAATTTTTCACATTTACTGCAATAAAATTTTATAAATTTCAAGGGACAAGTACATGCTACAAATCTAATCAGGAGCATTCAAGTCTTTACAGAGGCAATTTAGAAACAAATTTGACAAAACTGATGGGAAATAGTTTCTTACCCTAAAAAGCATCAGTCATCTTTCAAATATTAATAATTATTGGAATTAAATCCAATTCCAAGTGAAGAAATATTCTCAAAGCTATTGAACTAATTACCAAAAGGAGACCTCCAGCGATTCAAGTCAAGAAAAAAAAAAAATAAGAGCAAACAACACTTTTCACGTGTTCCATCCAGGGTATATAGCAGTTTAACAATAACAACCAGAAACATCAAGCTTGGCAGAGAATGTTATTCTTTCATGCTTTGCTATCATCAACTGGATGTAACGAAAACTACACAATACACTAGATATTCGAGTCCAATTTACAAAATTTTCTTCATTTCTTGTAATAACAGATCTGCATCAGGAAATTTTTCTTTCCGGGGTGGTCCCTTGTTGATTCCACTCCACAAAAGCACCTCTACAACAAACAAAAGATAAATCATTGCATTATAGGCAATTGAAAAAGCTGAATTGAATTGAATTGGCCTTATTTTACGTGGCAAGACTCAGGCCAGGAGGCCTGCTCTTCCGTCCGACCATGCAAATTCCGCTACGCTCCTTTCACCAACCATGGGAGAAAGAAAAGGTATTACTTGGGCGACAAAACAGGCGATTTGAATTTAGCTCAGGAGTGTCATTTAGGCTTGAGGATCTTTTACGTGCAGTAAATCTAACATGGGACAGCCGGCTTTACTTCCCCTCCGAAGGAAGGCGTACGAAGGATTTTTTCGCCCTTAAAAATCCACGGCTTCGATCGGGTTCGAACCCGCAAACTTGGGTATAACAGTCCGATACGCTAACCGTTACACCATCGCCGCCGCAAAGTTGCACTCTCAATCAAATCTAAAACTTTACTTCAAAAATTAAATCGCAATCTCTCAATTTCTAATCATACCTAAGTCAATTTAAAGACTGCATAAACCAAGAGAACTTCCTATAATCACACTTTTGACTTTCTTCCCTCCCTCCGAATCGTAACACCCCCTTTTTTCCTTCCTCTCCCACTTATATTAAAGTTTACGGAGATAGTTCCTTGTATCCATTT
The DNA here is from genome assembly GCA_011170035.1 of Teleogryllus occipitalis. Classification (NCBI taxonomy): domain Eukaryota; kingdom Metazoa; phylum Arthropoda; class Insecta; order Orthoptera; family Gryllidae; genus Teleogryllus; species Teleogryllus occipitalis. The sequence continues at coordinate 73,190 of BLKR01002762.1, forward strand.
TAATATGGAAAAACACTCCATTAACAAAACATTAACTTTGAAGATTTTCATTTGTAACCTCAAAGTTAAACCTTTCTTTATGTATTGGAGAAAGTTATTTCAGATACAAGTGGTGTAAGTGATGTTCTATTTTGCTAGTAAGAAATGTTGCAACACAAAATAAATAAGTGAAGTGGTGTACTCCTACAAGAAAATAATATCACTTATCACAAGTGTCCTGCACTTCAATGAAAGCCTTTCATATTATTGTAATTTAGGTATGCACATGCTTAATGATACATTACGATCAGTAGTAGCTGATGTGGCCAGAGCCTTTACCTTTGTCTCATTTTTGGCACTAGTGCACTTGAGCATGCTATACATGTCCACAACAACAAGAACAACAACAACAAAAAACCACACACACGCACACCAACCTATTGCCAGTGGCTGTTTAAAAAGAAAATATTTTCAAGGACAATCTAATTACAGTGCATTAAGAACATTAACAGAATAGTACACAAATCTGTAAACATTAGGAAGCATATCACTGTATCAAGCGAAAGATGACTGCTGAAAGCAATATGTACTGTACAATACAACTAAATTGGTGCAATTTTCCGAAATTACTTCTTCCATGTATCAATACACAAGAATGTTTTTATTTCTTGTTGATGAACATCATACTTCCACGTACATATTATTTAATATTACAAAAACGTTGAAAATGATGAACAGGGGAAAAGTGCAATTACACACACACACATATTGAAGAGATCTTATTAAGGCATTAAGGATAAGTAACATTTTAATGGCATAATGGGATTTTTTCCAGTGGAAACACACTATGATTGGGCTTAAAAAAAGGAACATGCCCTATTGCAAATTATTCATAGGCACTGATATTCAAGTTAGATAAGTGGATAATATCAATTACTTCAGAATAAAATGGAATAAATACATACCATACATCTAATTAACCACACTATCTAATTCAACTGTAAAATTCCTGTACATTAAATTCAATCATTTTAATACAAAATCAAGACTCCAGTGGGACTTGGTGGGAAGAACTCCCACTGAAATACATTCCATCCATCAACATTCATAAAACTAAGGTATGAATGAAGTAGACATAGTAAAACTTACTTTGTAAATGACCTCAAAAATGCCATTTCTTTGTACACAAAAATCTTCCAAAGGCAGGTATTGCAAATTTCTAATTTAATTTCAAGAGAACGAGATTCATGCACTGTTTGAATAACCAAATTATTTTGGACTGAAACTTATATTCAGGGATGAACATTGTTAACGGCTGAACTGTTTATGAAGAACAAATTCACGATTCATGTAACATAAGTTCTTAACTTCAGAAGTTCTTACCAGAACCATCTGTCTTTTTAATAACAAATTCAAATGCTCCTCTTCGCGGTGTCCGAGGGTTAAGGGTTACGTCAAGCTCTGGCCATTCAGCTTTCAAAGCTTCAGACAGCTCCAGAGCTTTGCGCTGAAATACTCGTCAGGATTTACTGCAAAACGAACAAGTTTCATAAGACTACACCTTACCTTACTTATCACCCATATTAAAAGCACTTCTTCGCTGAAAACACACTGCCCAGATAAATGTGATAGTATAAAAATATCTTACCAATGTTCCACAGTAAGTTGAGCCTGGTCTTTTCCGTTAGCTCTAGACTTCGAGTTTTTTTCGCGTACATCTGAAGTATCCTCTTGCTTCGCAGTTTTTCTGCCGCGCCCCTTTCTTTGCTTCGTGGTTTTGTCTTCATCCTCATCTTTTTCTTCCTTGTTTTCCTGTTTTTGTTTAGCAGGACGACCGCGAGGTCCTTTCACCACTTTAGGAGCATCACTCTCAGCTTTTTTAGGCCGTCCCCTTCCTCGTTTTGGCTTGCTCGCTTCATCTTCTGACACCACTTCTGATTCTTTCTCTACTTCATCCAAGTCTTCCTTTTCTTCTGATACCGCACGTTTTTTGGATGGAGGAGCAGTTTCTTCTTTCGTCTGAGCCTCAGCAACCTCAGTGGCCGCCGGCTTTCTACCTTTCCTTGCCGGCATATTAAGAACGTTCGACGTAGACTACAACCAGATTAAAGAAGAGAATAGAAAATAGAAAAAATCCTACAACAAATAGCAACAATTTCACAATTACACTTGATATTCGATGCAAATAACTCCCCAGTACAGCGAAAAGATATTCGGAAATAACCTCTGCTTACCACCACACCGCACGTGGACTAACAAGGATGCTTCAATGCAGCTTCAATGGCAGAAACCAAGCATTTAAGCGGGAATTAATATACAGAGAGTATACAACTATTCGAGTTGTGATTGGCTGCTTTACTTGCACTAGAGGGAAAATGTAGTCACGTGATTTAACGCTTTCCGCGGCAAATCCTGACGGTTGGGCCTAGCAAAGAATTAATTGCCGCCAGTTCACTAATTGAAATTAATAAGTTTACCATAAAGTAAGACATGTAATGTTATTTATATCATATTCCAGTTGTTAATAACATAATTAATTATTTTAATACTAACATTATAATCACTACAGCTGACTTAGTCAATTTATCATTCGTTAATAATTCGGTTTCCAGGTCCAATTAACTATTGCATAAGTATTCGAGTCAATAACAATGCATTTGAATTTATGTAAAATAAATTCCTGTAATAAACGTGGTGGAAGGAAACAAGGGTTCGAACTGCGCAAGTCACCGCTGAGCACCAATAGCATTGTCCAACGTTTACCCGCCAAATTTGAATTATTTACAACGTATAATTTCAATATGAACATTTTAAAATGCTATTTAAAATATCCTGATATTTGCCATTAAAATGAAAGTGTCACGTTTCGTTTATCTGTCTACTAATCCTATAACACTTTCATAGAAAATGTCACTAAATTTAGAGAAGGGTATAACAGGTGTCCGCACGTCCCGTCTTAGCCGGGACAGTCCCTTTTTGTCACTGTCCCGTATTTTTTGAAAGAAAAACGGGACGCCAAAATGTCCCGTTTTTGGGAGAATGACTAATTGGCATTGAGTGCAGTCAACCATTTTAAATGTATCGTAATGTATTGCGTTGGATTTTTATTAGTTTGTAAAAAAGAAAGCGCGAGAAAATCATACGCTCGTGAACTACATAACAAGTGTTTCACGAAATCAAGAAAGGAGAGTGTCAGTGGTGTTTCTAGGAAGGGATAAAATGCTATTACATCATTTGACCTTGAATATGCTTTATCGCTATCGATATCGTTACCTAGAAATTCAATAATTAGAACCTTCTGCTTCTGTGAATTTCTGTGCGACTTAGGTAGCAATCATAATTGAGGAATAGGGGCCAACTTTATAATAAGATAAGATAAATTTATTTAAACTGCAATTGGGTGAAACCCGCTGGCAGTTAATTACCTAAATAAGGTAATAAATTTCACGCACTATAATAATAATAGTAATAATAATATAAAACAGATAATTCATAAAACATTAAGTTACATGAAGAAAAGAAACGTCTATAATCGAAAACTGCACAGAATGTTTGTACAATTAAGACCGCACTGGACGGGCAGTGCACTGTCCTTCACTTTACTGCACTTCACTATAACACTTCAAACATTTCCTTCGTTATTTCTCTACTCAACACGACACGAGACCTCACTTCACAATGTAACTTAATATTCTTATTAACGCCCTCATAATCTTAGGAATCTTAGGAGGTCGCTGATGACCTGAGCTGTCATAAAGCGACCATAAATAAACAAATTTTTAAAAAATATTAGGAATTCCTAAACTGTTGAACGCTTGGAGGAAAGGGTTCAGAGTAGGGATGGGTCCTCAGTACTTTCGATACCTCGATACACGGGTGGTATCGATAGCGATCGATTCTTTCGGAAAATGACGATAGTTTTTCGACACTTTTAATAATTTATGCCATTCCCCATCTCTTCTGATTTTACGGAAGAATTGTCTTCTTTACATTTCTCTTTCCAAGCGCCGTGCCCCGCTCTTTATCCCACTCGCATCTGTCACCATCTCTTGAAATAACACGAAATTCGCGGCCAATTCAGCTTTGGGAAACTCTTCCTTGTGAGTTCCCGGCAATCTACTGACGACAAGCATGATAAGCAATGCTCAATGTCAGCGTTTCTTCCCGAGATACTCCCCTCCTCAGCCCACCGCGGAGTCATCTGACAGAGCTCTTGAGTTCAATTCTGCATTTTTAAGTGACCGAAAGACGACTAGATTAGTGCATTCCACAAGCAAAACGAGTGAAGTGTGAAATTATTTTGAAGAAGAATCGAAAGATGACAATCATGCTAATTGTAGAATATGCAAAAAAACATTTTCGCCTGGTGGGAAATTGCCCTATACTAGTAATTAAAAAAACATGTTACATCATTACACCGGGTAGAATTCAGCTTCACCCAACACAAGAGACCCAAGCCAACTAATGTTGCATCGGACGTTGGAATCGTCGCAGATCGTACAAGTGGTAGAAGTTATTGACCCATGGCCAGTCCTCTCAAAATCATCCAGTTTCAACACTCATTGATTTTTTGGCCACAAAGAACACATTTAAATCTGGAGACAACCGTTCAAAAGCAATAACAAAAAAAATTTCATACCTGGTAAACAAAGATAATTAATCGATCAGAATTATTGAAGACAATAGATTCAAGGAATTAATTAAACGTCTTGAACCTAGATACACCATACCCACAAGAATATTAAAATCCTTTAATCACGAATTCGATTCTCCGATATTTCAGTAGTTAAAAACATTAAATCACTTTATATGATTCCGAATAACTCATTTTCATTATCTACTTTAGAAATTTCAAATTAGACAAGCATTTATTGTTTAAAATTTTAATTCATTTACTTTATTTTGTATGCATCCTCAAATACAGAACCTCCGAAAATGCTTTGACATGTGGTCTCTTTATAGGAATATTCTGAAGAGTGACCACGAAATATCATGTTCATACGAAACCACAGCACAAACGGATGAATTAAATGTGCAAACTTGCTTCCTCCTGAAGCTAATGTACTATCTTACTGGAAAAAAAAAATGACTGCCCAATTTCAGAAAAAGTGCTGTTTGATGCCTGTGCATTCCATCAGCTTCAGTGTTTTCGGAGAGACTTTCCAGTACAGCTGGATTGATGTGACAAAAAAAGAAATAGAATGGACCGAGAAAGAGTTAGAATATTAGTTTTCCTTAATAGGAATCTTTAAAAACTTTAAAAAATGAATGTTCATTCAATAGTTTTTAAATATTAAAATAGTACATGTATGCATGTGTGAAGAACAAAATATATCCTTCCAATTCTGATCGAACCACGTTTGCTGCAGAGTCTTTAAAGTAGTATGGTATCGAGTATCGAAGCTCTCAGACAGGTAACGCTATCGAGTATCGAGAAATTCAGGTATCGACCTATAACTAGTTCAGAGGTTTTGCAAGTAATTTATTCCAAACCCTTGTCGTTCGCTTTGTGAAAGAGAATTTCCCGACATCCATTCTCTACGGTCTTAAATTTATTTTGTGCCTGTGATTTCCTCTACTGATGTTCATAGGAATACTTAGTCGTAGTTTAGTTTCTTTCCAAGCTGGGTGACCGTTAAAAGCTTTTTACAAAGCCCAGAGTCTTACCAATGCTCGCCTGTTTTCGAGTGAATCCCGCCCTGCTATTTTCTTATTCTTGAAAGTAAATTTAGATGCGTACGCTAAATCCTTTCCAAATTCTTACACTGCATAATTTTGTCCGGATCCCAACAAAGTGCTCCATATTCCGTTATCAGACGAACAAGCGTTAACTAAGCAATTTCCTTCGCGTTTGCCGTACTCTTTTTTTTTTTTTATTTGTTGCGTCTATTTTGACGCAACGCGTCTCTAAACCCCTTGGGGGGCGTTGAGCGCTTCGCGCTTCTTGGAGTAATCCTCCTCTAATAGCGCTTGGAGTAATCCTCCGTTAGTATAGTCTGTCGCGTCTCGTCGCAGTCGGTTGTCAAGAGGACCGCCAGGTAGCATCTCCGCGTACGCGCCTCCTACCGCGCGCTCCTGCGTCACTACCCAGCGGCCAGAATTAGGAAGGAATAAGGACACGGGTAGGGTTTAGGGCACTTCACAGGGGTTGGACTAGCCCTTGTGAAGCAGCCAAACTCGTTTTGTTGGAACAAATTTCACATGAGATTCGACGGGAGTCGAACCCGGATCTCAGTGGTGAAAGGCTTGCGACTTTGCAATGAGCCACGAGTTCAGCTAAGATTTTAAGATGTGCATTACAAAGTGAAGAGATCTCCAGGCTTTCCCTACAACAAAACCTACGTGACTTTTCCAGCATTTCCTGGCGAAATGGATTCACGAAATGGAGGTACCTTCACGAAGAAACTTTCGAAATAACGTCATTATTTAAAACGTAATTCTTTTCGCTGTAATTATGACCCATGCCAAAACTGATGGATTTGCTTTTAGAGCTATTTATGGTCATGTCATTATTTTCCGCCCAATAATAACGCATCAAGATCCAGTCGCAGCATCAGCATTTTTTTCTTTATTTTTCGAATTTATAATGCGATATATTATGCAATCTTCTTCAAGTATCCGAACATTTGACATTGCGCTGGCAAATGATTACTGAACGCTAGAAATAGAAGTCCAATGACACCCCCTTGCGGTATTCCTGACATAACCCTTGCACCGGAAGATAAATCTTGTCCAATTCGGACTTTCTGTTTTCTATTTCGCCGAAACTCGCAAGAAGATCATTTTTGGCGATGTTTTACGTCATCAAAATCATATAAACCATGATGACACATAAACAACCAAAATCGCGTCCTGCCGCGTCGCGCTCCGTACTACCTGAGTTATTCCCTACCTGACTTTCCCCTCGTTCACCGCTCCCTCCCAGTTTGCACTAGAAATATTTAAGTCGCCTGCAATAACAATAGGATGACCATTTTCATTTCCTGTTGTCTGTATAATGTCTTCCCAAAGTTTGTAACCTTCGTCCGGAGGGCTACATAATGCATTAATTTCCAATATGATTCCTGAAGTAGTAATTTCTATTCCAATCTATTCAAACTGTACTCGCCCAATCTTATCTAATATTTATGTCTGTTGTGACGCAAATAAAGACTCCGCCCCTCTACTATTTCTATCAATCCTAAAGATCTTGTAATGAGAATAAAAAATTCCGATTTCTATATGACTCCCGACTTCCTGAGTTAGCCACGACTCAGTCCCTATCACTATGTCGTGATCACAGGCTTCAACTATATTCCAAAACTCTTTTTCTTTATTCAGTATACTACGACAGTTCACCTGCAACAACCTAATAAATCCCTTCATCTGAATGTGTTCTCGGGATGGCGCCGCCGTCGCCTCTGCCACTGCCGTCGTCTCCGCCGCCGTGGCCTCCGTCGCTGTCGTCGCCTCCACCACCACCGTGGGCGACGGCGACGGCGTCGCTGTCACAATCTTCGCCGACGTCGCAGTTTCCCCAAAGCACGAATCCGTCAGCACCTATATCACAATCTTCCTTCCTTGCCTCGCAAGTGTGACTGGATAACCTCGTCATGCAGGCGACCCAGCTTCCATGCTCCGCGGGGATTTAATTGACCGTCCCGTGCGAGGTCCTCCTGCCCCAGTTAGTGATTTGGAGCTACGAGAAAACAATCGATCTTTCCGGATGGCCACCGTAACCCTTGATTTATTTGCCATGTCCTACCGATGTGCACATCTCGGCGTTGCGTCACACCAGATAGAATAATTCGCGCGTGTTTACATTTACGTTTTAGAGAACGGCATAATTCCACGCACTGGTTCACAGTATCGAAGATGGGTTGCCTTTTCGATACATTGGTGCCCACATGCACACGAACTTCCACAGTTTCGTCTTCTTCTGGTCTTTCCACCACGAATTTCAATTGGACAAGGAAAGACCCTGGAAAGACCGAAACGTCGGCTCCTTTCTTTTTGCAAGCGTCTCCGCTGTGGCGCAGCAACGAATATCCGAGCACTTTAACCTTGTTCTCGTAAGGCTCATCAATGACAGTGTTATTGAGTTCAGTACTGGGTTGCGTTGCTTGCTCCGAAGACTTTGTTTCTCCATCTGCTGGATCTTCAAGCTCAGTCGTCTAAACCACTGCTGGGCTGCGGTTAATTCATCTTCAAGTCTCCTAAGTCTTCTCTCGCTTCGATCACATTTGGGTGCCACTTTCGATGGACGTGGATGCCGACGATTCAGCAGCAGGGTCAGTATTGTGCTCAACCCCGACGATGACAAGGAGAGTGGCCAAAACTGCTGCGCAAAGCCAATCCACACCGCCGCCGGACAACACGCGCACTGCTTGCCCCCTTGCCACCCGGAAAACACGCGCCCTGCTCAGATGCCGACACGGGCGCGGTAATTCGCCAAGCCGCAACCCATGGCCTTTAACTTTACCGCGCGGAGCTGCTTCGTCCTAACGCGACGACTACCTGTGAGCGACTGATGAATAAAAATGCTAATGAAACAAATGAATATTTTTAATGTTCCTTTTTTGACATTGGTTTTCTCCATTCTCTGGTTCTTTTTTAATCAAACATTTTTCTTATCAAATACGGAGGCTGGTAGCATGTGTCCCGTTCTGTACCGTTTTTAGTCAAGGAAATGTCACAATATCCCTTTTTTGTTTTTAAGATCTGGTCATTTTAGGTATAACATACTTCAGAATAATAATAATAATAATAATAATAATAATAATAAGTTAGCCGAGATCGCAACGGCAGTAGTACCGTGGCGATTTTGGATGGAAGGATCGCAGTTGACTGAGTTATTTGTTTATATATATTCTAACACACCCACCTACCACCTTCCAGCACGTGGGGAGAGCGTAAGCTCGTGAAGCTCAGGAAGCAGGATCTTTTGGGTATGAGAAAGGTCTGAACCCTTGACACAATGAATCAGATAAAATACGAATAAAATGAGCATATATTCAAAGAAAACATCAGTGGCACAATTATATAATAGGATTATGCACTTTAAATAGTTGGTCATATAAAAACAGAAAACAAGTCAAAACAAAAAATTGGCGTCACCTCGACTGCCTGAACACACTTTCACCAACTACAATTCACAATTTGTTCATTCCTCTTTCTGAATTTTCATCTACCACATTATTTTACTCTTTCTACTCTCCAGTTTTTCCGTGCACGGTATTTAAAATGAATTTTACACTTGTTTTAAGGTATCCCGTTCACCTTGGGCTTCGCACTCACTATAACACTGTGAACTTTAAAGAGAAAAAAACAATGAAACGTAACATACACGTTACTTAAATCTGACCCCTTTACATATCTCAGAAAACAATTACTTTTAACACTATATAATAAACTATTACTTTTCCAGATAACGTCAACTGTTCAACATGTGAAAATCATGAATTATTTAAGTAAAATTGTACAAGGTATGGTCTCCTTGAATGAATTCAATAACACGCGCAGTAAATGAACTTGAAACTGCCACTCACATCGTTCGGAATACTTCTCCCACCTATTCTGGACTTTTCACCCACTTTTAACACGAATTGTTGTGTGTTTATTGCTATTCTCTTTCCCCAACTGATCGCCGCATAAAAGTTGCCGGTTCCTTTACCTCAACAGCTCCGCATCGCTCGCCTGTAGGTAACCTTGGGGATTTTCTGCCGCTCGCAGTCCAGCGTTGCCACTCGTCTTCGCTTGCTGTCCCTCGACGTTACCAGTTTCCTTCCCTCGAACTCTGGACTCCGCCAAGCCTCCAATTTCCACACCCTTCTCCCGTTCTCCGGACTCGTACGATTCTCGTTCCAGTCCAAATCTCTCTCACCTACGCTTCGCTCTTCCTGGGGTCGTCTTTCTTCTTCTGCCGCGCCTCGTACAGGTGTGTTCGCGCTTCCAGCCTCGAATAATTAATGTTGCTGAAGTTATGCTTTAAATGCTCGGCCTACCTACCACACTTTGTGGTGTGTGGTCTCAGCGTGCAATATGAGATGCTGAATTTAGTTAATGTCCTTCTGCGCGAATTTTACAAATTTGAAATTACTTCGAAGTCAAACAGTCACTTCACTTGCTCTCTCAAATATTGTGAATGTTAATGCGAAGAATGTTCGTGCACTCCACTTCTTAATTACATCACTTTCGAAGATACGCTTCTCAAGCTAACTTTTAACTACCAAGTTAAAATAAACTCCTATGCTATCAAGTTACAATCGCCTTCAGAACTCAGTCTAGTCACCGTCGCTGCTGCAATCAAAGAGAGCTCAGTCTAGTCGCCGCCGCTGCTGCAATCATAGAGAGCTCTTCCGAGGCGCGCCGCGATACTTATTGGTACTCGCGTCTGGGGAAATTTTTGGAGGGGTGAATATTCTCCTCTTTTCGTGACCTCCCGGAAAAACATTATTCGCTAGTTCGGGCGTCAGAGTTCGAAAAGCTGTGGGTAGATGGCGTGTTTACAAGCCATCGCTCCGCTGCGTACCCTACTCCTCTCTGTTCGTGGGCTTCTTCTCGTAGCTGATGGTGGCGTTATGGGGTTGTCTAATTCCATGACGTCACAATATATATTTGTTTATAATATACATATAATATTTGTTAATAAATAATATATATAGTTATTTGTTTATATATGTAGTTTTTTAAAGTCGAATTAATCCGACTTTGCCAGGTGCCCTCAGACCTGGGACCAGGAGAGGTGGCTCAGAGCATCAACATGTCATGGCAGTGCTTCCGATCCGGAGGTCCTAGTTCGAGTCCCGACTGTGGCAAAAGTTTTGATACTAGCTTGTCAGCTAAGTCGAATTCAGTTGCTGCCTGGAGGAGAATTCTAGCGGCCGGCTCCTCTGATCGGTGGTTTTCTGTGACTTCTCCACCAACACGAGGCGAATACCGGAGCAGTACAAACGGACCAGAGATTGTGCGCGATCTTTCCTTCCTCTTCCTTGTCTTATCATCACACCTTACTTACACTCACACTAACATGCACAACATTACCACACATGCCGGGAGACCGGTCCGGAGCTTAGAGCTTGTCCCGGCTGGGCGGTGCCTCGCTGGTGGGAGATACCTGTCTAGGGAAAACCTTGCTAGTCGACGGCAGGCCTTGCGCCGGATCTCGCCATCCAGCAGGGAAGACCACCGACACGTCCCGAGGAAAAAATGCATTACATCTAGGGAACCAATGACGCGCTCGGAATCACTAACAATCAATCAATCCCAGGCCTGGGCCCTTTTTTATTTATCATCCACGCCTTGGTGGTAAGGGAGACATGGACAATAAAATTTCCTTTCCTATTCCTCCACTTCACGGCTGAAGATGTGAGTCGGTTGAATATAAAATCTTCTCCAGGTTTTCACCAGCTTCCTGTAGGGGATCTAGGAACTGTCGGTGCTTTGAGGTCGGTTTGGAACTTTGAGGATGTTACAGATCTGCCAGTGGAGGTAACTTCGCACCCTATCGTTTCTTCACGTCTGTAAGTTCACGTAAGACCTTATTTTCTGAGAGCTCTTTCTAACATCAACCACTCACGTTCATGGTACGAACGCGATAATCGTCGATGTAAGCTTTCATTGACTGCGGCGATCAACGGGCTTTAGTTTTCATGATTAATGGTAGAAGCATATGTTGATGACTTTCAATATGGTTTGTTTACAAAATTTATCGATAATTTACCGCTGACTCCCATTACCCCCGCTTCCCCTACACCTTGCCATCGACGACTCGTTCAATTCTCGTTGAGAAGTCAGAGTGTATCAAACGCATACAATGTATTTCGTAGTCTTTGTTATTTTATTCTTTTGCTGTTAAAATGGCGCATGTGTGATACACGCGTACGTTTCTTGGAGCCCTGGAATGCTTACCCTCACTTCTTTACTAACGTTAGTTGAGTTATGAATACGTATAGCAAGGAACATTGTTAACAAAATCTGATAACCAGATAGGTTTGCTCCCGTACAATAGAAACTATTTTGCATCAAAAATGAACTACAGATTTGATATTAGAGTTCTATCGTCAAAATAACCAACCCCCACTACTCTCGCATCTAAAGAAATGAGGGCTCAAGAAAACGCGCGCGGATGTTAATAAAGGCTTCAAACATTATTATTTACATTATTATTACAATTATGTTTCTTTTCATAGTGTATTACATTAAAATTTAGCAGATAAACAAGAAAAGTATGCGAACGATATTAATAAAGAAAGAAAACTACGGGAGGACTTCAATACTTAAAGAGACAAATTGGTCAGGAGAAATACACGTTTATTTTTACAAAACAAGGCTTTTCTTACTTTACAATATAATACTCACCAACATTTATGCACTTGTCCGAACCGGCTCCCAGCTTTTTTTGTAACGGATACAAAGAACTCTTTATCTTGGTGTTTGAACCAATCTATATATTTAAAAAAATAAGGTATTTTGCCATGGCTTCGTTTAGAGCTTCTACTGAACCGATTGTAGTATTTTTTTCCTTTAAATGAAAGAATGTGATCCCTAGATGTGTTATCAGATATTGTTTGTGTTGATTCACCAACATTTAGTGTGTAAATTAATTAATTAAATATTTCTTTAATAGTACGCTTATCAATAGTCAATTGTTTTCTTCCAAAGGCTGGCTGTTTCAAAATCGATATATATGAGTCGATATATGAGTCGACAGCGCCACTTCATGGTGGCGCTGTTTGATGTTTTGTTTTAATTGTTGAGATTTGTTTACAATTCATCAAGGTTTTGTTTCAGTGTAATTATTGCATTGTGGCGTTGACAGTTTGCATGTATTTGCTTTTGTGGTGAATTTTGTAGAGAACATTTGGACAGTGTGTTTTGCTCGGTTGTACTGAAGTAGTGAAGTTGTTCACAGGTTATGTCGAATTCCGAATCGTTGCCCACGCGTCCCAAAAGACGCAAACGTACATTAACTGGACGCAGGGAAAGAGAAAGTCAGCGTAAGTGTCGTGATAGTGAGGTCATTTCGTTTTCTGCTGGGTCGTTGCCTATGAAATGTCAGTTTTGTTCTGCTTTGCACTTCGCATGTGAGAAAAATTCTGCAAACGATTTACTCTGTGTTGCTTAAATGGGAAAATAAGTTTACCTTCAGGCGATATGCCAGAAGAAATAAAAATTGTATATAGGACATGATGACACATCAAAAAACTTTAGAAATAATATCTGTCAGTATAATAGTGCTCTTTCTTTTGTGCAATTTGGCACCGATATTGCATTGCCACCTGCCCATGGACCATACGTGTTCAAAATGTTGGGAACTCACATCACAGAACATCTTCGTTATACCCTGAAGATCCAAACAATGCAACGTATTGTGAACATTAGTCTGGTCACAGTATTTTACATTTATCTCAGATCTCACCGTCAAATTTTGACGGGTTTTCACTAGTTTCCCATAATTCTTTTTGACATCCTTGTCATCCTGGAACTTCTTCCCACGTAATGCCTCCTTTAGTGGACTCAGGTTTCAGTGGAACTTCAGTGGAATCAGATAAAACTAAATCGGGGTTGTGAGGGGGATGGGACAGTATCTCCCAATCCATTTTGTCGATAGTTCCACGGCTTTGTTGAGCAGTGTTAGGACGTGCGTTGTTTTGCTGGAGAAACACACGTCTCCTCTCAGATCCACGACGTTTCTCTCTCATGGCTAGCATCACTTTGTTCAAAAGCATATCTGAGAAATATTGGCTGTTTATTATAATATCCTTAAGGATAATCACAAAAAAACGCAGCTATTGCACATAAAAGCACCAAACACAGTCAACACGAATTTTCCTGCTGATGCGACCAGAACGGTCTTTGTCAGTCACTCAGTCTCGACTACCTTTTAATTGTTCTACCCACCTGCAAAAATTCTCGCGGTTCTTACAACTTTTGCCATACTTTTTTCTCATTCTAGATGATATATTAGTTTTTTTTTACCAGCAACAAGTACAAAACGAATCACAGAACGTTGTTCAACCAATGTGGGATTTTCAAGTGGACTTGCCATCGTTCAACTTAATTTTGAGGTTATGAACACTCCAGATGTCAGGACTCATCCCAGTGATGCCAACTTAAAGACCTAATATTACCACTGTTTTTTCTCCAGAATAATTTGTCTCTTTTATTATTCAATGTCCTACGTACATATTGGGCGCGCTAGTAGGTCTACTCCTAACAAATGGCCGAGTGAGTGACGAAATGTTAACAAGGGAGATAATTTTTATGCTTAAATTTTGAGTACTGGTTTTAAAAAAAGTGAGTTCAGAACAAGCAATTTCTCCAAGAAATCAATTTTGTGACTGCCGCACGAACAGTTCGTAACCAGATGCAGAATGTCGAAGATGGTGTACCTGAAGATTTCAGAAGAAATACAATACGTGTGGAATAACCTTCAAATAGCAATACGCCTCTAACCAGCGCCCTCTGGAATACATTCCAGAGGGCACTATATTCTAGAGGGCGCTGCTCTAACGCTCACACAGCAGTACTTGATAGCTTTAATCTGTTGTGCTTCAGGACATTTTCATCTTGTGGTTGGAATTTGCAATGGAATTTTGATTATTCATAAATATAATAATGAAAACAAATCGCCGCTAATGTAAATATTAACAATGTAAGAAACAAGTAAAAAAATACATTTTTGTAACGTTTGGGGAAACAAAGTATAGAGCAAAATATGGCGTTTATGTCATCGTATAGGGTACATTTAGCACTAACCCTATCAAAAGTTTAAAGAAAAAAATTGGAGCCGTGGTCGAGAAAATCTTGTTTTTGTTTCTTTTTAATTGCAAATATTGCATGCAATATTTCCCGAAAACTACAAAAAATTTCAAGAAAATGTACATCACCGTAATGAAACAACTAATTTATGGGCAACAAATTTCATTTGAGGAAAAAATCTGTCTTTAATTTTATAGTAGTGGGAAGACAACGGATATAATTCAAACTTTTGGAGTTTACGAAAATTCAGAGTTAACAGTGAAAATCGGACCTATGCCACCTTCATAGATGTATTTTATTCAATTCTTGCAAGAAATTTAAAGGAAAAAATTGAAGCCGTTTTTGAGAAAATTTTGAAAATGTCCCAGGTGCGTCATGTAAAGTACCCCCCAAATTTAAAGAATGTTTTTCAAAATGTCAAAGTTTCAATTAGAGCCAGATGGACAGGGGTTTCTCCAATTCGGAAAAAATCCAATGCATGGTTTAGGCGTTATTAGTGTTCACAGACAAGACGGACGGACAGACGGATGGACGAACGGACTGACAGACGGACGGATGTTTAAAAAACCACTTATAAAGGTGGCAAAGGTCCGAGAGAGAGAGAGAGAGAGAGAGAGAGAGAGAGAGAGAGAGAGAGAGAGAGAGAGAAAGAGAGGGAGAGAGAGAGACGTTAGAAATAACATTGATTCTATCTCCTTGGGGGAATTACATGTGTATTCCGTAGAAAATGTTTTCGTAATTTCTGTTGTACATCTTACTTCTATAAAAGTGATATTACTTTGCGTCTACAGACGTCCAACAAAGAGAGCTACAGTATATATTTTGTTCTAGAAAAACTGGAGATAACGCTTAACAAAGTCAGCAATCACTCTTTTGAATTCATTGTTGTGTGCGGAGATTTTAACATTGATTGTCTGGTCGAATCTTGCGAAAAAGAACAGTTTAATTAATTCCTTCAATTTAGATATTACAATTAGTGTACCTGCACGGATCACACTAAATTCGATGAAGGCAATCGATCAAATTATAATTAACAATACTACTCGATATGAAGTTGAAACCAAAGATTTAGGATACAGTGACCACAATGCACAAATTCTTACCATTATATGAAATGCGAACACTGACACAATAAATAATACACGTTTGACTAGATTGTTTACAAAAGGTAAAATAAAATTATTCATTGATTACTTGATGTAAAAGTTATGGGAAGCGGTTTATAATACTGTTGATACAAACGACAAATATAATTCTTTTTTTCAACTCTTTTATTTCATTTTAAAACTTGCTTTCCTCTTCAAAAAAGAAAATTAAATATTTCACGGAAAAGCAATTCTTGGATAACACTAGGGATTAGGATATCTTGTAAAAACAAGCGAATTCTTTCTTTCATTTCTAAACATCATAACGTATCTCAAGATTTCCTCATCTACTTTAAAAAAATACAAATCATTAAGAAAAGACATTAGACAGGCTAAAATCATGAAACACGATCAGGATATTTTAACTCAAATAACAAAATAAAATCAATGTGCAATATAATAAAAAATACAACCAAATCAACTAGAAACCTTGTAGAGAATGTTGTTTTAAAATATAACGATATAAATGTAAACGATCCGGCAACAGTGGTTAGTCTATTTAACCAATACTTTTCGAGAATTGCTGCCGATCTCACTAAGAGTCTTTAGCCACAAAATTCAATAACAGACATTTCACCCAAAATTTTAGACACGATGTTCGTTTCCGAAACTTGTTCCCATGAAATTCTCAAAATAATCGGTAAACTAAAAAATAAATATTCGTCCGGTTTAGATGAATTCTCGCATTCTTTGTTAAAGACTTATGCGTATGCCATTATACATTCGTTAACTTACATATTTAATGCATCCTTATGCGCTGGAACGTTTCCAGATATTTTCAAAACAGCTCCATTGAAAATGAACGGTGTACCATGGCTGGTAAAAATGACTGATGTTAAGGCAACAACATTTTTAGGTCTCTCAATCCAGTCAAACCTTAAAGGGAACGGCCATTCAAATGAATTGAACACAAAATTAAGTTCATTATGCTACGCGTTCAGAATTCAGCCAGCCTTCATACTGCTCGTTATGTATATTTCGCAAATGTTCATTCCCGCCTGAGATATGGCATAATATTCTGGGGAAATACATCTTATAGCTCCCAGACTTTTAGATTACAAAAACCAAGTGTACGAATAACCAAATCCCACCCACGTGATTCTTGTCTCTCTTAATTTATCTAGGAATTTTACCATTACCTTGGCTGTTGATTTACGAATCAGTGGTTTTTGTCAAAAATGACTTGCTTCAGGGCGGGAATATATTTTCAGAAAATGCCAAATTACTATGACACTCGACGTAGAAATAATATTCATCAGGTGACAGTATCAACAGCTCATTATAAAAAATTCACATACCATACATGTACATTATTTTACAACACTTTGCCAGATAGCATTAAACGATTAAATTCGATAGATAAGTTTAAATCCAAAGTGAAATCGTTTCTGCTGTATAACTTTGTATACAATTACAGACTATACTGAGCATCACAAGGAAAGTAACATTAATTTTAACAGTGATATTTAATGCATTATTTGCCATTTGGACTGTATAAGTGTAAACGAACTGTAGCAAGTATTGTACTGCAGCCTCCGGGTCAATGAACCTCATCTCTATCAGGTTTTTCGTCCAGTTTCCCTGATGTATTGAGCAAATGATGAGATGGCCCCCTGTTTTGCTTCTAGGCGTAAATGTAACTTCGTGCATTATCTGTGCACGTATTCTAGAATTCAGTGAGAAATATAGTTAATCAAATTATCGTTTCCATGTCGCGTCAGGAAGTATTATTCCTTGACGAAGGACATCATGGATGAGAGCCCGAAATTTATTGCTTTTATCCTTGAAAATAGATTTTATTACACGAGAGAGGTTTTTTTTTTTCATTCAAAATTCAAGTTGTACATGACTTAGTGTAGGGATCACAGAATTTTGAAAATGTGCACAGAATTCACTTCTCCCCATAGCACGTCATTCACAGTTTTAACTGTTTTTTGACGTAAAATAAAATAAATTTAAAAAAACTTTTAGGGCATTTTAAAAACATTTTTGGAGCATTTTATTGATAGTTTTCCGCAATGTTGGTCATCAAAATCCGCCCCCTAGTATTGAGTTTTTCAAGTGATGGCCGAGATTGGTTAATGTGGACAGAAATTGCGGTATTACAACTACTATGCGTAACCGTTACTGGTGAGATAGTACGTGCTGTTGTAGCTCCACTAGTTCATAACTCTTGCAACGCAATTTAACGTCGATAAAATACACATATCAAAAAGGATTATATTAATTTTCTAAATTAACATTTCAGTGTTTTAAAGCTATTTTTTGGCTTCAACGTAATATGGTTTTAATGAATATTTTCTTTAACCACGATTCGCCTCTAAAGTAAAAGTAATAAAAGCATATTTTGATATTTTATCAATGCATATTTACTTTGAATTCACAAAAAAAGGCTAACACGACATCTAAGATTTTTAAAATGTGCTAATAAAAATGTTGGGAACAGTCTTGAGATCAGAGAAAATAGAGTAAAGAATTAAAATACATAAAAATCATAACATTTTAATCGTAGATTGTCTTTCCCAACACATAGCGAAATGTACCCTTTTTGTCTTAAATACATCTTGACGGAAAGGGTAACCGAAACTTATCTAGAAAGAACATTTCTATAATAACAAAAAGAATTCAATTATTTAATTATCGTGTTGAATACTGCTGTGTTCTTTATATGCTTTTGACCCTTAAAAAAAAATCCTTTCATCGTGGATACATTTTGTTGCTTGTCACATTTTGCAGGGATGAATGAGTTATCCATGCTATCCAATGCGAATGTTATGATTCAAGATATAAAAATAAAGGCTCAAGTAATTTACAAAAAATTCCATGCATTATTCACAACACCAGCTGAAAGTTTATTTCAAGATTATTTTAAAGAACAAAGCATCTTTATGTGGAGAATTTTCTGTTTCGAAGAAGTCAGTGTTTCATTTCATGAATGATCCTTTTGTTCCCAAAATAATTTCAGTGTAACCTGACATGTCGACAAGTAATGGGTACATTCTATAACGTTTCTGACATATTTGGCAATCTGGATGGATGCATTACAATCACAGAAATACACTTAGGTATTGATTTAATCCTTGGAAGTGCTTCAGCAATAGACTATTGACTGTCTCGTGCCATAATTAACTTCAGTGTCATTAATAGAACTAAAATAATGCTAAAACGTAAGTAAAATAGTATTCATATAAGTATGGTTTTTCTTTATATTAAATATATAAATATTGCATTAAGTATGAACAATGAATTTCTAAGCAGATACAATTATAAATAAAAAATGCAAAATGGCCTAAAGTTCATTCTAACAATTTGATTACCATTTACCAACTTTTATTGTAGAGTCAACACCATGACTTCATTTACAATTAATTGTACTAAAATTAATTTCGCATTCAGCAGCCAGCAGCCTCAATTTGCTTCGTAATTTCTTAAGGCCAAAATCACAACCAATAATTAATGTCAAATTTATTTCACAAAAATTTGCTACTCTAAACTCAAGCTGGGTCATTCAAGATAGCATTTAAATCAACTTTTATAGTCACACTACAATAAACACACATCGTGAATTTCTGTAAGAGCAGCAGATGCTCAAGGTGAAGGATTCAGGAATCATTAATAAGGGTTGTCATTCCATTGGCAGCCATTATTAGTGATTCCCGATTTCTTCACCTTTAGCCAATCCATTCGCCTGGAAGTTCTCCATGCACTGAATATTGGAGTACATTTTGGACAAGGACTGAAGCTGTTAGAAAAAGAATGAAAAAAACAAACAAACAACAACCATAAAAATATTTTAATTTGTTAAGTACAGTGTTTCCATTAGATGCACTAAAACATTACCTAGTATGTATTTGAAAAAAAAATAATTATTCTGACTAGAATGAAGTACCAAAACACTGTGGAAAATCACATCTGTAATTATAATAAAAATTCTTCTCCAATCAACAGCAATGCTCAAAAACCAACAAATGTAAATATATGTTAAAAATATTTTCCAGTCTCTTGAGTCTCGGTCTGAGAATAGTAACTCAATAAATGTAACAGCAAAAGATTGTTATTTTTCAGGTTTAAATAATATTATATCATTAAACTCAACACATTTAAGGCACAAGAAAACTGTGATCACAATTAAAAGTAAAAATTAAAGAAAAATTCCAATGAAACTTGACCACTGAGTTATATATCCTAACATACAAGTGTTTATTCAAAGGCATTTTATGGCAACCAGCAGCACGGTCCTGTACCGGAATTCCAACATTTTTTAAAGTATCATTTACATGCAAAGAAAACTATTAACATTTTTGTTCAGTAATAACGACTGAACAAATTAAATAAATTATAATTCATCTTCTAAATCAAGTTTCCTGAAAACATTGTAATCAAGAGGATTAACAGTTTCCACAACCATCCATTTACTGCAGTCATCATCATTAGGAAATGGATCCAAAGTCTGGACATCCAATGATTCTATCGAATTCGGTAAGACCAACCTAGAAAATGAAACGTCTAAAATAAGTAATATCATCAACATATCTCAAGTTTATTCACGTCAAAGATTTTCAACTGTTTTAAAATTCACAATGTGATTGCAATTAAATAACACATATCTCATTCTAATTCAAATGCCTTTTCATGAGCATTCAATTAAGACCAGGAGAAACAAATTATACACTTCTTCTTCTTAAAATGTGAATGAGTTAAAGCAGAAACAAGAGCAGTAGAACCTCCAGTATCTGGGATAATAACAGGGAAGGAGGTCCATCAAATATTGAAAACCTCAGGTAATAAAAATATTTTTTATTGATTCAAATAAGGAATGTGTACACAATTATAGAATTATGTACAATATAATTAGTTATTTTCATCAATTTGGTACATATTACCATTGAATTTGTTAACTTTTTTCTTTCTTTTCCTTATTATGAAATTAATTGTAGATAATACAGGTTCCACTATTTGCAAATAATAAAAACATATAGAGATCAAATTTACAGTTATTGAGAGATTTCCAGCAATAAACAAAATATTTTGTAAAGAGATGTCATAATCCACAAAATGTTTCGAAGTATTTCAAAATTCAACCGCTTGAATCATTATTAAGGGTATTTTTTAGCAACAATTAAAACATGAAAGCGACAAAATTTAACTGTAATAGAAAATAAAATCATCCAGAAACTAATATTTAAAATTGTATTTATATTTGCTAATGAATTCTGGATTAAATTTAAATCATTAACATTAAACATACCTGAAAGAATGCAGAAAAGTCCTATGGGGTAAGGTATCTTTACGATTACTATAGGTGTAATCTCCAACAATTGTATGACCCATATTGGCACAGTGGACTCTCAATTGATGGCGTCGACCAGTAATTGGCCTCAGAAGCACTTTGGTGGCAGGGTACAAGGCATATATTCCTCGTTGCAAAACCAGTAAACGTGTATGAGCAGAACGTGGTGATGTACAATTAGGATTGCTTTCAGTACACATTCTGTGACTTCCATCTATTTCATATTTATCTTCACCAATACTATCATTAATGTCCAGTAATTCATGAGCAACATGGCCACGAACAAGAGCCAAATAGTACTTCTGAGTTTTCCGTTCTCTAAATGCAGACGTGGCAATTGAACAAGCCTTTTTGTGTAAAGCTATACAAATCACCCCACTTGTAGCATAATCCAAACGATGAACAAAATAAAAATCATGATGAAGATTAGGATTTGCTAAGTCAGGAAATAGTTTTCGTAACTGGAGTTGAAGAGACACCTACAAAAGCATACAATTGTAAATCAAGATCAATGGATACAAAAATTATCTTAGTTTTTACTAATTTAATATTAAGTTATAAAAGAAAGCTTACTTTTACTTTTGGATCATCACTATTTATAACAATATCGTATCCTTTATTTAGAACAAGGAAATTCTGACTTCGATGCAAAATTTCAACATCCTTTTCCGAAGGTGTCAAATAATTTTGGGTGCAACAAACCTGAAAACAATATGTGACCATTCGCCACCATATTTGACATAATGTTCTAAAGCAATTAAGAATCATGTTGGATCACACCCATTTACCATACTGCACACAATATGATTGCTAGGCAACTTCCACCGAATTTACTGATCTCATCTCATGGTGGTAGATTGTATTGCCTTCTTTTTAACTGTCATTCCCAACAAGCACATGCTTCGCAATTTTTTTTACAGAACCGTGGGGTGTGCGAGTCCATCACAGTCGATGATTGATTGCAATGTGATTTACCCATTATGGTCGAGAGAAAAGATAATAAATTGACGAAGACTGTGTCAGAGTAAAAACGTGATAAAAACCTGCTCACAATTACACAACAGAGTAAGTGACAGAAACAATCCAATGCATGACTCACAACGCGCCATTAACCACATTCTCACATTCTCACGAGCGCCTTGGCTTGTAACCCTGGCTATCACAGCGCCACACAACGTGGTCGTCTTTTCGCATGTTCCACAATTGTGGTCGTAAACAAGACGATATAGAAATCTGCACTCTGTTGGCTTTTATAGAAACAACTTCGAGAATGGCGCGAAATATGAAACATAGTTTTGGTGTAGACTGGAGTCGCAAGAGAAGTACTAAATCATTACTTCAGACACAAGATGAGTATGTTAAATGTAAAGCATTTGTAGTATTAAAGTTCACCAACGTGGCTTGAATAAATTAAACAAATGGCTATGAATAAATGAAACAAAACATAACAATTAAAGAATAGAAGTAATTCAGTGTTGCCTTGGTTGATTGATTAGTGATTCCGAGCGGGTCAGCGGCTACGACCATTACTCCCGTAAGTGTAGAGCATGTTTTTGTCATGGACGGTGGTGGTGATCTCCCTCTGGAAACCGAGTTCCGGCGCCGACCTACCTGTCGGTTTCCGGTCCTCCCCCCCTCGAACAGGTATCTTCCACCAGCAGGGCACCGCCTCAGACGGTACAAGCTTTAAGCTCCCACCATGAATGGTAGTGTTGTGCATGTGCTTAAGTAAGAGGTGAGGATTGGGCGGGCAAGGAAGAGGAAGGAACGATCGTGCGCGGTCTGGGGCCCGTTTGTTGGAGTTCTGCTCCGGCATTCTCCTGGTGATGTTGCACTGGTATTTATTTACCACAATCGTGTAAAGGAAATAATTCTGTAATGGAAAATGGAAGTAATTTAATTTAACTGCCACGCCCCGATCCGCACCTCCATGTCCGCCCTCCATCCTTTCTGCTTGTCCCCGTCCACTCTATCCTTCCGACCTCGGCTCACCCGGGTTCATATCTCCGCCCCTTTCCTGTCACACCGTTACCGTTGCGCTGCATTGTCATAGCTGAATACATCGCCGGTGGCCGAAAATTGTCTACTAAATTAGTGGTGCTATAACAGTACATACTTTCTCCCATTATTTGTAACTGCTCGCATCATTTCCAACACATCATAGAGGTAAGCAAGGATAATTTCACATATAAATTGAACATCCAGAACTAAAGGCCATCCAATATATCGCATTATGAATGCATTTGAAACGACGATATCATTACCTTATGCATATATTTGCTACTGAGTATACGCAGTATAGAGAAATTTACGTAATGCTACGAAAAATCGCTTTCGAGAATTCAACGAAAATATAAGTTTTGGGGTCTCCTGATACCAAAAAAGTGTTGTTTTTTTCAAGTCCGTCCGTCTTACCATTTGTGAACACCACTAGCGCCTAAACCATTGGATTATTTTCCAAAATGGATATTGCCCGGTCGAGAAGGCTAGACTTTAGGCGCTGCGACTTTCAAAAAAATTCTTCAAAATTTGGGGGTACTTTACATGAAGCCCCCCGGACATTTTATAAATTTTCTCAAAAATGGCTCCAAATGTTTTCTTTAAATTTATTGTAAAAATAAAGTAATAAACACTTATAAAGGCCGTATAGATCTGATTTTCACGGTGACTGAATTTCCCTTTAACTCTGAATTTCCGAAAATTAAAAAAAAACTTTGAATTTTTTCGGCGTCTTCTTACAACTACAAAATTGAAGATAGAGATTTTTCCTTCAAATGAAATTTGTTGTCCATAACTAGTTCTTTCCTTAAGGTCAAGTTTTTTTGAAAATTTAGTCATTTTTTAGCAATATTTCATGCAATATTTGCAATTTGAAAAGAATTACAAAAACAAGATTTTCTCAAAAAGGCTAGATATTTTATCTTTAAAGTTTCAGTAGGAAAAGTGTTAAATGCTCTCTATAAGATGACATAAACACCATAATGCTCTATTCTTTTATTTTTCAAAAATTAAAGAAAACTAATTTTCTGACATATGACACGTCCGTAATATTCACATTAGCGGCAATTTGTTCACTGTTTGTGAACAAATTATTGTATTTACGAGTACATATACTTTAAATAATGTCATATAAAGTTTTTCGAAAGCTCAACAGTTTTCTGATAAAATGAGTTCAAAATTCCGCATTTTTAGAAACGCACAAACGCCATTTTCTCAAAAATGGCTCCAATTTTTTTCTAATTTTTCCAACACACAAAGCTAATAACACTGTTTAAAATAACATAAATTTCGTTTGGGGGAAATCATTTTATTTTTCAAAACTTACATATATGTATTTATTTTAAATATCTCTCACCGTTAATATCAACGTTTCAGCGATTTGTAAACACTATTGCATTTGTGAGTTAATGTACCACAAATGTCTTTAAACGAAGTTTTTCGAAAACTCAATAGGTTCCTGTGAAATAGTTTTTCAAATGTCGCATCTACAGTAACGTTTAAACGTCGTTTTCTTAAAAACGTCTCTAAATTTTTGAATGAAAATTGTCATTTAGTATGAGGTTTTTCTCTTATTTCATATTCTTAAAGTAGTATTTCGGTTCTATTATTACGAAACCGAAAAATTCAGAAAATGTCAAAAAAATGTATATTTGGCGGCAACTGGCAAGAGAATGGGGCAAGACCATAAAGCCAGTCCACACCAAGTAAATAATAAAACTTGAAAAACGAGAGTCTATGTCATTCTGTTGCACAACTATTTTGATATTTTCTCAGCACCAAATTCAAACGCAAAAAAATTTTTTTGAACAAAAATTAACAATAATTTTCACTCTCCAAGAACCCTGGAACAGGCTTGAAAAATTTTTTTTTTTTCAGATTTTTACATTCTCGCTACCGCTTGCGCAGTAGAGAGAAAGTTAGGTATTGTTGCGCGAAAAAACGAATTTTCGGTAGAAAAACTCTTATTGCCGAGACGTGATAACGAAAAAGTAGATAAATCCAGTTGCTGAATTTAGAAAAAAATCCTCTAACACGTGGTATAGCCAGAATCCATGTTTTGTGGGTCCTTGATACCGAAAAATCGATTGGCGGCAAAACGTTCTTCCGTCTGGTGTATGTAAACAACACTACCGCCTAAATCATGTGTAGGATTTTTCCCATATTGAAAAAAACCCCTGCCGAGAACTGGCCTGAGTTGAAGCTCTGTGATTTTGAAAACAATTCATTAATTTCGGAGGTACTTTGCATGAAACCCCAAGGGTATTTTCAAAATGTTTTAAAAAATGTCTCAAACTTTTTCTTTAAATTTCTTATAAGAATAGAATGAAATACGATTATAAAGGTGGTATAGGTCCGATTTTCACAGTTAACACTGAATTTTCGAATATTAGTAGTTTTCCCACAATATTGCATGCAATATGTACAATTTAAAAAAATAACAAAAACAAGATTTTCTTAAAAAGGCTCCAGATGTTTTCTTTAAACTTTAGTTAAGGATAGTGCTACATGCATTCTATGAGATGAAATAAATGCCATGTTGCTATATTATTTTATTTTCAAAAATTACAAAAATTAAATTTTTTGACTTGTCGCTCAAGTCGATAATATTTGCATTACCGTCGATTTGTTCACAATATTGCATTTACGAATAAATGTGGTTTAAACGATGTCAGATAAAGTTTATCGAAAACTCAAAACTTTTCTGTGAGAACAAACTCAAAATTCCGCATTTTTAGAAACGCTCAAATGCCATTTTCTCAAAAAGGGTTCCTAATTTTTTCTTTAAACTTTTCATACGGATAGTACTAATTACACTGTTTAATATGTTGTATTTGTACTGTATTCATATTTTTATATGTATCCTATATACTGTATTCATATTTTCGCAAAAATGACACAAATGTATTTTTTTTAATATCACTCCCGCCTTTGATATGAATATTTCCATCAACTTATATACATTATTGCATTTGTGAGTGGAAGAGCTACAAATGACTTCCAATAAAGTTATTCGAAAACTCAAAAGATTTGTGAAAAAGTTTCAAATTTCGCATTTACAGTAACGCTTAAACACCACTTTCTTAAAATCTACTCTAAAGTTTTCAACAAAAATGTCCTTATAGTTTAATATTTTACTTTCTTTTCTTTTCTGCGAGTGGAACTACACCATGCGGCGTCTCTCGCACCCAAGCTTCCATCTTCTTCTATCTTGCCAATCATCATCTTCGATGTGACGATCTCTCATTGTCTGTCGCACACCGTCATACCACGTGAGTCTTGGTCTACCTCTCTTTCTGTGCATTGGCACCTGCCACCTCCAAGTTTTTAATGGCCATCTTTCCTCCGGCATTCTTCTAAGGTGACCATACCATTTTAGTCTCCTCCCTTCTATTGTATCCATTATATCCGACATGACACCCATTTGCTGCTTTATATTTTCATTCCTGATTCTTTCCATTAACGTTACACTACAGCTGCGTCTCCAAAACTCCATTTCCATAGCCTTTAACTTTTTCTCATTACTTTTTGAGATCTCCCACAACTCAGCACCATACAGTGATATACTTTCCACAATTGCTTTATAAATTCTAATTTTCACTTTATTAGAAATATTTTTATTCCATATTATTGAATGCAATTGCCGAATAGCAGATTTTCCTTGCCGAATGCGATGTTTAATTTCCTCTCCACTGCCCCCTTGGTCTGTTAAAATTGTTCCTAAATACTTATACGTCTGACAACACTTAACAACCGAGCCATCCTCCATTACTAAATCTTTTCCTGTCCCTCCTACCACCATGTACTCTGTCTTCTTAAAATTGATTTTCAAGCCCCATTTTCCATATTCCTCATTTAATTTCCTTAACATATAATGTGCATCGTCTTCATCCTCTGCGAATATCACTTGGTCATCTGCAAAATTTAGTGAATATAACATATCGTCATTCAATTTTATTCCCATCCTTTCACATTTTATCTTCCAGTTTTTTAGAGCTTCTCCTAGATATATTTTGAAGAGAGTTGGTGCAATACAACACCCCTGTCTTAGCCCTTTATTTATTTTGATTTCTTTTGATATGCTATTTCCTAATTTGACATAAGCGATATTGTCCGTATATAACTCTCTAATGGCCTTAATATATACGCTATTAATATGGTGGTTTTCCATGGCCATCCACAATTTTGAAAGGGGGACACTGTCGTACGCCTTTTGCAAGTCAATATAGACTAGATGTGTCTCAAGGTTATGCGCCAGCCGCTTATCTGTAACTTGTCGGATGGTAAATATATTATCTGTGCAGGATCTACCTACACGAAAACCACTCTGTTCTTCCATTTCATTTATTTCATTTTCCAATCTGTTTTTAATAATTTTACCATATATTTTACCAAGGGAACTCAGGACAGTTATACCACGGTAATTGGAGCAGTCCTCTTTATCTCCTTTTTTAAATATATTGGAGATGTAACCCACTTTAAAGACTTCAGGTATCTCACGGCCCCTGAGACATGCATTAAATAATTCTGAAAGCTGTTCAAACAACACCGATGGAGCTGATTTTATTAGTTCTATATTTATCCCACCGGGTCCGGGAGCTTTACCGCTTTTGAAACTTTTTACCACTTTCTCAACTTCAGTTGCTGATATATCTTCTACCGGATTGTCAGATGTATCTTTCAGCTGATATAGAGTGCGGTATTCTGCACGGTGTTCCTGCAAAAGTTCTTTGTAATACTTTGCCCAGTTTTCTAAGCTTATAAGCTGCAAATGTCCATATCTCACTTCATTTGTTCTCAGTTGTTTCAACACTTTCCATGCCTCCCGTGATCTTGAGCTTCCAATGGTGTTGCTGATTTCTTGACACTTGATGTCCCACATATCATTTTTGGCTTTTATAATCTCCTTTTTTACTTCTCTACATATTCGTGTGTAAGTTTTTCTGTCTTCTAGATCATGGGTCGTCAGCCACTTTTGATAGGCGTTTTTCTTCTCCCGTACCCTTTCAGCAAATTTGTCATTCCACCAATACGTCCCGGTTCTCTGCTGCTTTCTTTCAATTATCCCCAAACTTTCATATGCCGCTTCATGTATGTACTTTGTTATATCTCTGTACATTGCTTTTGGAGAGGAGTCATCCACAATTTGCAACTTCCCACTGAGCCTTAGCTTATACAAGAACAGGATTGATGGGTCTTCTAGTAAACTCAGTTTGTACTTTATATCTTCGCCTTTTCCTCTAGAGTCTTGTTCTTTTATTTGATTTTTTACTTTTCCATTTTGGAAGGGGAAAAGACATTTGGCTCGCAAAAGGAAGTGGTCAGATCCGCACTCTGCACCTCTATAAACTCTACATTCCTCCACTCTGGTCTTATTACTCTGTTTACCAATAATGTAATCAATTATAGAGTATAATTTCCTTGATGGTTGAGACCAGGTATATTTATGGATATTTTTGTGCTGAAAAAAACCATTCCATATCTTCAATTCATATTGCTCGCACACATCTATCAGTCTTTCCCCATTCCCGTTCTTTACATCTTCTCCAAATTTCCCTACAACATTTCTTCCATATTGTCTTCCTACTTTTCCATTAAAGTCGCCCATTAAATATATTTCCTTCCTGTTTCCAATTTGGTCCAGAAGGTTCGTCAAGTTGGTAAAAAATTCAAATTTTTCGGTATCAGTTGCACTGTCCGTGGGCGCATAGGCGGCAATTACGATCATATCGTACCCTTTCAGACGCATATCAACTCGTAGTAGGTTTTCATTTATACCCTCCCATTTTTTTATATGACGTTTTAAAGATTTTCGTATGGCAATGGATACTCCTTTCTTTGCTCTGTTTTCTTTATTTACTCCGCTGTATATGTGAACGTAATTTTGAATCTCTTCCAAACCTTTCCCTTTCTTTTTAGTTTCAGATAGGGCAGCAACATCTAAATTTAACCTGTCTAATTCTCTAAAAACGTCGGATTCCTTTGTGGCTATGCCTTGCACATTCCAAGTTCCAAAATTCATATACCTATTTCGAAGGCCAAGTCGTCGTCGTAGACTAGCATGATTCCGAGGCTTGTTGCTTGGGACTCGTGCATGTTGAGTTTTTTCTGAGCGATGGGGTGCAGGCCCAACATCTCAACCCCCAACTTGGAGGACCAGGGATTTATTTTCGAGGTTTCCTTCCTCTAACCTTTTTGATGAAACATCATCATCTGCAAGGTAGCAGTTTTTTGAGAAAAGAGGTATTAAAGTCTTCCGCCTCTTCTGTCGTTGGAGAGCACTCAAGCATCTCTTCCTTCTTCAGAGCCGTTTATAATATTTTACTATTCTTTAATATTCTTAAAGTAATATGTAGGTTCTACCATTAGGAAACAGAAAAATTGAGAAAATTTTGAAATATATTAACTTTGGGTGGCAAAAGTTGGCAGCTGGCCAGAGGATAGGGCAAGACTGTAAAGCTTGCACAGACCAACGAAATTAGAAAACTAACTAGTAGAGAAAGTGTTTGTCATTTCGTAGCACAATTAGTTTCGATTACTGAACTGTAGTTATAAAAAATAATAACAAGTTTCACCATTTCCCCGTCTTCAAATCATATTGACTTTAAATACACTTTGAAAATTGCTGCATTAGTTCTGTGCATTTATTTTAGTATTTATTATAAATTTGTAATGAAAACTGTTCTGTTGTCTAAAAAATGAAACTATTTTGTTATAATAATGGAACCGACATTATGATTAAACAACAAATTTCGCGTTTATCATAACAGAAAAGTGAAATTATTATAATAACATTGAATATAACAAAAAATATTCAGTTGCGATAAAGAGGTTCGATTTTTTTCTCAGTGTACACTTCGCATCAAACAAATATCATGCATTAGTTACATTATATCTCACATTATAATGGAAAAACATACAATATATAATAAAATAAACAGTTTTAAACAATATCATTCGTATATTTTCACTTTCCCATTTTTTCAGAAGTCGTAAACGTGCAGTTTTTTGTCTCTAACACACTGTATTTATACGCTAGAATTGCCGGATCACAGAAAAGTAAATCAGTCAATATCTTTTTCGAATCCGTACGTTTCACAGCGTAGACAATTTTTTTTTTTTTTTTTTTTTTTTTTTTTAAGATCCGTTAATGAAAATTGTTTTTCTACATGAACAAGGTCTAAAGGTTTCAGTTTGACGAGTACACTTCCGTAGATTACAAGGAATGCTGAAAAAAACATGATTTTTATCACATCGCGGACCCACGAAACGTTTCGCGAGAAGCACCTATTTTTCGGCATTTGAAATATTTAAGAACGCTAGGAATGGAAAGAATTTATATAATCATAATATACGTTAATTCGAGTGTTAAAACTCGTGATTTTAGGCACGAAACTGTTAATTTTCTTAGTAAATAAAGTTTAAAAGCAATATAATTGAAAGGTGATTTATTAATAGGGGATATTCACAGTAACGCTGAACATTATCCCGCGCGTTTTATAGGACGGAACTGAAGTTCATCAATTTATTAATGTATCGAATTAGGTCAGCTTAATAAAATTATTGTTCCCTTAATTATTATTAAAGTTCTTCTAAAAATTCAGAAAAAGTAAATCGTTTATGATAAAAAATTTTAAGATACGTAAGGGGCAGTTGCCCCCCCCCCCTAAATCCCGCTTCTGTATATTCATTCCTCCTGACTTTAATAAAGTTGAATATACCATGTTATTGAACGTAGAGAACATCGTAACACTAACGTTAACCCTCCGCATACCAAGCGGGGTGCACGTGTACCCCAATCTCCAGTTCTGTGTGTTTCGCTTATTATGTGATATTGTTACATTGCTCGAAATACTTCAATTGACAATGACGTATTCAAGAATGTAATAGTCTTAAAGTTGTTTAACGTGTAATAACTAAAAAAAGCACTAGGGTACATCTGTACCCCGGTTGGTATTCCTTGTCACCAATTTTGATTCCATACGGCTTATTTTAAACATTAAACTTCTTGGATTAGCAGGCGAATCTTTTCATTCAAATGAAAGTGGCATTATTGAAATGCATTCAAGTTACGCATTTGAATTATTGCTTGAGTTTGTATTGTACTAGTGAATGTATGTTCCTAGTTCATGTGTTTTTGTATTCCAATGTCGAGGCAACTTAGAACAGAAAAAATGTTGTAAAAGAAGAAAATGTATATTGGGCCTGGGGCAAAACCTCATCAAAACTAATTTTCATGAAAGACAGAACAAAAACTGAATATTGCCTGAAAACACAAAACGTACTGTGATGAAATAGTTTCTTAGAGAGGAAGCGACGGATTCTATACTTCCTGAATGTTAAGCCCGAGTTGGAAGATGCTCTACGCGCGAGAAACACAGAATGTCAAAGGGACAAGATGTTTTAAGTGTTGATCGTTCGAGTAATGAACACTGCGATACTAAAAGGTAAAAGAATGCATCAACTACCTAAAATAGGAATGATCTTAAAAGAAGTATTTTGATGAAGTGTCTTGGTCTTCTAAAAAAACCATAGTAATAAAGTTAATTAATTCTGTTTAAACTGTCTTTCATTACATATTAACCGGTCATAATAGTGAAAATGTTCGTAGGTGTGTTATTTCCTATTTCAAAGCAATCTGCTATAATATTTCTACGAAGTATACGTGTGAGCTTGGTATTGGGCGTCACTTTTAGAACTTGTTATGCGGAGGGTTAAGTAAATATCCTTATCTTATCTCTCCCATCATGTCGCCGTTCAACAATGAACTTCTCAAATATCTATCGCAGAATTGTTGCCCAATGCAGCGTACGGTGGTAATATAAAATTAATGCATTAGAAGTTCGTGCAAAATTATGGAACTGAATTTTTTCGTTTTTTCTTTCATATATTTAAATCGTATTTTTAAGAGAGAAAACCTAATTGGGCCAATATCAATTAAGGTTTCCGGATTGCTTGGAAGAAAATACATCAATGCTTTGAGAATACAAATTGTAGAATAGTGTGAAAATCGAATATTAGGATTTTCAATAGTAAATTATAATTAAAATTAAATTATTTTTTATATCCTTTTGATCCATTCATGTTTTCTGAAGATGTTCCTCGTGGCTCATAGTTGGAGAGACACCTGTATATATTTCATTAATTTCAAGCACAAATTCGCGAAACTACTGGTTTTTTAAAATGTACATGACCGTTTTTTAATGAGCTGGTTTTTAGAACAGATTTTAAGACAAAAATCTTCCTTCCATTTTGTGGTTTCCAAATGGTAAGTTTTTACAATTTTCGAAAAATCGCCGAAAATGGGACTAGCACCATATATTTGACGTCCCTTATTACGTATGAGGAGAAAATTAAAAACAAATTGAGTGGTTTTTGAGAAAAAAAATAATTGTCTATGTATTGCGCAAAATTTCGCGAAAACTATTGTTTTCGAAAAATTGAAGATGATTTTATTTCAAGATCTGTCTTTAAGAAGCAGATTTAATGAATAAAAAAATTGTATCTACAATCTTTTAGTTGTAGGAAGATGCCGAGAAATTTTTGAATTTTTGCAATTTTCAGAAAACCAAGAATTTCAACTAAAATAGACTTGCACGTTTCTCTTACGCATCTATTACGCTATCTGACAACAAAATTTAATCAACAAATTAGCTGCCAAGTTTTGAAATTTTTGAAAATGTTTGAGGGGCTTTTATTAATTAAATTACTCCTCAAAATTAAAATATCGGTTTCAAATTCCAGGAGAAGCGATATTAGCCAGATCAATTGAGGAATATAAATTTTGGAGAAAATCGGCTGAACGGTTTAGCCGCTAGTGAGTGTTAACCACTAGCGGATGGATGGACAGACAAACGTTTTGCCATCAATCATTTTTTCGGTATCAAGGTCCTACAAAATATGGATTCTGACTACCCAACGTGTTAAAGTTATTAGTAAACGTGTTAGGGACAATATGTATCCACTTTTTCGTTATCGGGGCTCGCCTATAAGAGATTTTCAATTGAAAATTCGCCGCTTTTTTCCCGCCGCATTGCAATACTTTAAACTGGCTAACCGGAGCGAGAAAGTAAAAAACAACGTAATGGCCACGTACTACAAATGGCCGTTAATTGAAGCGACCGCTTAATCGAGGCGACCTTGTTATTAGATTTCATATAGGAACATTTAGTTTTGTAAATTGGACTAAGCAAGTTATGCGTTCGAGGGTTCTCAAGAGTGTAGTGTACAGTGATATACAGTGAGGTTTGCAGGATGAGGAATGGTCACTAAAAGTGCACGCAAAGTGCAGTGCATATACTTGTCATTAAATTATACAATATTATTTTTACCAAATATAAATGTAAAATATGCCCTCCTTTTTCTTTAAATTTGTTCACATTTGCGGCATTCGGGTATTCGAGAATATCTGACATTTTACGAAAGTAAAATTATTGACTTACCATGGCTCTCTTGAAAATAAAAACATGGGGTCTCTTTATATCATGTTAGTTTTAGAATCCAGAAAATATATTCACAATTTATGTTGCATGAGTTATGTGTAGCACACTTCCACTAATCCAATCGTTGCAATTTTGTAAGTAACGTGAAATGTCAGTTATCACTATTTCCGCCCGTTGCTGAAAAAAAAAGTTTCGATGTGAGCAGATGTGTCGTGGATACCGGGGATTAAGGTTCGTGTGCGCGGAATTGGCGCGTAGTCAAATTTCTTTCAAAAGTACGACATTTCGAATAGGGAGTAAAGTTGCAATAATTATTGGGATTCTGGAGTGTTAGCAAAAATTCGGGAGTAAATATTTTTGTTTCAAGTAGATTTTTTTTTTTTTTGTGATTACGGACAGTCAGATGTGATTATTTATTGTAAGGAAATTCAACGCGACGAACATTTCGTTATAAGATGTACAAGAATAGATGCTGAAATCAGAACAATTGGACGTTCATTTTGAATGCGAATGATGTAAACAGTAGTAATTTCGAAGAAACTACTTTTGCTATAACGCGAAAATTAGTTGGTTCTTGTTTTGTTTCGTTTTGCCGAACAATACGCAACGAATACATGAAATTTCATCAAACGGTGACGGACTAGCAGCTAAGTAGTATCATTTATGCGGACATTGGCGGTTCGCGATAATCGGTTTCCGAAGGCGACCGCGAGCAGGAGTGGACGGCGACCGTACATCGGAAGGTACCAGGCGGCGGCCACCAGACGTCATTGTCACGAGAGCTGAGCCGCAAAACAGGGAAGTGACACGTGTGTGTGTGTGTGTGTGTGTGTGTGTGTGTGTGTATGACTTTCTTTGCAGACACTTCATCTGAAGACGCATTCCGTAGCTGAAAGGAATTGTTGAAGACCAAGTTTTGTTTAACAAAATTAAATTATGAAATGGTCAAAAGAAAATCAGGGAATGCGCATTCGATGTATGAGTGAAATTTCATGTTATTTTGTTATTATGTGTGAATGAGTTTCTTTGTTGTGTTTTTTTTATATGTCTATGTTATAGGATTACTGGGTATCAGTGTGGAGGGAAAGACGGTGAGTTGTTAGCAGTAATAAACGAACGAACAAAAATATTGTTCGTTTTTACCAATCGAGAGTATGCGTCGTTAATTGTTGTAATACCCTAGCACGCACAATCCAGTCACCGCGCTTGGATTCCTTTATAGGACCACCACCTTATCCACGGCTGCAGGTTATAAGAAATTTTTGTAAAAACTAGCTAGCAAAAAAGGGGGCAAACGACAGGTTCAATCAAGTACGATACAAAATATTGCAAGGATAGGCAGGATAGACGAGGGAGGAAGGAAGGAAGTAGGAACCATTACATTTGGCGCCGCAACGTGAGGCCTGGATAAGCGGGGACTGGTAAATTGTGCTTTGTGCTGGGTAAAGAATAAGATAGCAAAATTGAGACGCGAAGTGGTAAAGTGGTTAGTGTTCGCGACGCGTCTGATTCCGAAACAATTTCTGCCTACGAGGAGGGCGAGGAGTATCAGCGAATCGAGGAGTTAGACGTAGACAGGGAGGAAAATATAGCGGTTGACGCACAAGGGGTAGATGTGGGCCAGGTAACAGCAGATAGGGCTCCAATGGAAGAACAAGGTGCGGAGGAACCGACAATTTCCATGATGCTGCGTTTGTTATCCGAATTGAAGATGGATAGTGCTAAAACAAACGCTAGTTTGCAGGAGATGAGGAATGAGAATATAAGAACAAACAATAAGTTGCACGAAATAAAAGCTGATAATGTTCGAATGGCCAGGGAAATGGAAGAACGCAGTGCCAAGTTGGAAAGTAACTTGCAAGGCAGAATAGAGAGTAAATTTAATGAGGTCGCGGAACAGAACCGTGGATTGAACGCAGTGTTAGGCAAGTTGCAGGATGATCTGAAGTCCGCCGTGTCAAGTTTTCGGGAGGAGGTGGGCGCGTTCAAGTTTAAAACGGTTACGCGATTTTCTCAGATAGAACAGGAAACGAAGGCCATGGAAGAAAGGATAGAAACTCGTTTTGCTGTTCAAGAAGTCGTTAATCAGCAGATCAATACCAACGTAAATGAAGAAAAATCAGTCATGAATACTTTGCAACAATCGGTACAATCGCAACAGGTGCAGTTAGCAGACATCGGCGAAGGCGTTCAGGTTATCAAGGACGTATCGCGACGGCATGAAGTTCGGTTGGGGCAACTCGAGGATTCCATGAACGGAATAGATGAAAGCATCAAGTCGACAGTGCAGGGGGAGATCGACAGCTTAAAATCGACAGGTGCAGGGCACGCTAGAGAGGTCGATGAAGAAATCTTAAGAAAGATAGCTGAACTCGAGCAACAAGTTTATGCGGCTCGTAGAGTGGTTGCTAACGGCAATATGGTAGGGCACGCGACATTGCCAAGTTATTTAAGGTTCCACGGGGAAAACAAAGATCAACCCTATTAATTTCTGACAGCCTTAGATAATTACTTCATGGGTAATAACATTCCTGAGGGCATGAAGCTACGATTTGAGGAGGAAGCCGTCAGCTCGAAGGCGCAATATTGGTGGCAGGCATTGACACCAACGCCTAAAACTTATGGAGAATGGCGAGCTAAATTTCTAGACCGGTATTGGAACCTACATCATAGGTTCGAATTGAAGTATCGGTTAATGTCAGAACGCTATAAGAAACGGGTCATGAAAGCATGAGTGACTTTGTAACTCGGAAGGTCAGTGCTTTCAAAGTTTGTAGCGAGGATTTCAACCCAGCCGAAATAATAAGGATTCTTATTCGGCAAATGCCGAATGGAATAAGAAACTAACTGTGGAACACCATGCCCGAAACTATTGCCGAGCTAATCGAGAGAGTCGGTCGATTTGATCAGGCGAATGATGGGAACGACATTGACGCGCAGGATAGCAGAAACCAGAACAACAGTAACAAGTATAATGGCGGAAAGTATCGACCAGAGGATGTATGCGCATTAGAAGTCCGTGCAGGTGAAAAAGGTGGAAGACCGGGAAATTCGCAAGGAGGACGGGCGCAGAGAAAAACGAAACAGAAGGAGAATACTGGGGAACATCCGGTTGTAGAACAAACGGATCGGGACACGGAAGATTGCAACAAAAGAAGTGCAGAGACAACGCAAGGTCGTTGGCAGTACAATAACCAGGCGGAAAACTAGGTACGTTTGGTGCGGAAGGGTGGCACAAACCAAACGATAGCAATAGTGGTACGGTGACGATCATGGCAACGGCAAGTATTATTGTAGAGGGAAATGAACTGTTACGAGAAGAAGCGGCTGCGAGGCACGTGTTATGGGGTAGAGGTGAAGGCTTTAGTAGATTCGGGAAGCAGCATCAGTGCAATATCGGAGGAATTTCGTGAGAAGATTCAGAAAAGCGGGCAAATGTTGGTAGAACTGCCGACGCGGAAGCTTAGGGTCGTGATGGCGAACCGGAAGGCGGCAAACACCACGGGAAAGCAGATCTGGTTGGAGCTTAACGTTGGAGAAATGACCATAGAGGTAGCAGCGATCGTGGTCCGGGGACTGATCCGTGATGTCATCTTAGGGATGGACGCATTGGGGGCGTACCAAGCCGTCGTCGACGTAGGTATGAGGACAATTACGTTACGTTCGAGAGGTTATGTGGCAGGTAGCTCAGTGGTTACCGAAATAGATGAAGCGGAGGTCGAAGGAGACGAGATGCAGGCTGCGATGGAAGAAATTCTCCAAAACGTGGATAAGGCCGTAGAGGGAGTCATCAACCAGCCATCAACCGGGGCGAGTTCGCAAATTGTTGCATGAATTTATAGAAATATTTGGAGAATCAACGGAACCAGTGAGGGGTTACCGATTTAAGTTAGAACTGAAGGATGCTACCCCGTTTTCCACTAGGCAGTACCCCATACCACAGGTGTATCAGGCGCAGGTACGGAAGTTGATTGAAGAAATGGAGCAGAAGGGGGTCATTAAGAGAGCAATAACCCCGTACGTCAGTCCGCTCGTAGTAGTTGTAAAGAAGAATGGTAACATTCGCATTTGCCTCGACGCAAGAAAACTGAACGCGGTCACGATCCCACGGTACGAGACGCCACCCACGATCAATGAAATGGTTGTCAAGCTAGGGGGAGCAATAATTTTCAGCGCGCTAGATTTTTCATCCGCTTATTGGCAGATCGAAGTTGAAGAGAGAAGCCAAAAATACATGTTTCAAATTCGAAGGGACAGTGTATTCATTTAAGCGGTTACCATTTGGGTTAAAAAATTCTGGAGCAGCGTTGATTAGGTACTTAGATGACGTCATACCGTCAGAATTGAAAAGTACAATGGTCATGTATGTGGATGACATTATTCTGTTCTCGCCCGACTTGTCAACGCATTTGAGGAAATAGAGAGAATTGTTTGAGGTGTTCAGAGCATATAATTTGAAATTAAATTTAGAGAAGTGCGAATTTTGCAAGCGAAAAGTACAGTTTATGGGACTCAGTTCACGAGCGACAGATGGAGGGAAGAAATGTAGGCGCTTGGTATTTCCATCCATTTCACTGCAGTGCGACATCCTCAGAGCAATCCAAGTGAACGGGTGATGAGGGAGCTGTCAAGACTTTTCCGAGTATACACAACGGAAAACCATAGGGCTTGGTTTGAGGCGGTACCAGTTCTTAATGAAGTATTGAATGCCGTGCCGCATTCAAGTACTAACGTGACGCCGCGGGAAGCGCATTTCGGGGAAAGGAAGAGAAGACCGTTCGACAACATCAAGATTCCACCAGAAGTTGGAGGCGTGACGGAGGTGACGAGCAACCAGCAAATTATATACGACCAGTTGCGGAAATCAGCAAACAAACGCAAGAGGGCCCAGAAACAATTTCAAAAGGGGACATTTAACGTAGGGGATCAGGTTTTAGTTCGATCGCCTCATTCGTCCTCATCGGAGGAGAAAGTGTTTCGGAAATTTTTTCCATTGTATGACGGTCCATATACTGTGACCAAAGTTTTAAAAAACAATAATATTGTTTTAGCTCATGAAGGTCAGGAAATCGGTGTGCAAAACGTGTTCAGTGTCAAGCCATATAGGGAGCCACTGATTTAAAACAATGATGAGTAAAAATATGACATATATTGTGTGTGATGGCAAGTATAGTTGTTAAGATAGTATGAAAGTATTAGGTTAGGATCAGGTATAAGAATTTCTTTTATGAGCAAGAACGAAGCCTGTTTAGTTTTAAGTTTTTACGGAAAAATGACAAGTGTAATTCTTTTGTGCAATGCAACGTGGATGTAAACACTAGCAGGTGCGTCCATCACGATGCTGGGAAACGTGAGTGACGGTGAGGGGGGAAAGCGAAGCATTGTTGGGCAAGGTCAAGTGCACCAATATAGTCGGATAATGTGAATGCGAACTACAACAGGTGCGCGTAGGCAACAGAGTGAGGATAAAATTTGTGTATTAACGTGAACAAATAGTGAAATAGATATTGCATCATCATGACTGCGTCATTAGTGATCAACATCTTAGGTGGGGGAGTTGTAATGATCTATCATTTCGAGACAAAACCCCCAGATGCAACTTTACAAAAATGTGACAAGGAATAAACTTGTGTATCGATTACAACGGTGCCGACAGAAAACACTTTACAAGTCAAAATTAAAATAAAGAATTAGAGCGCGTGAAATTTGTGAAAATTGAACATAATCGTCCGGTAGAACAAAAATTATGGAATTAAATAAAACAAACGGCATCAAATTCGGTCAACGCATTTGGAAGATATAAATTAAAATAGAATTGGAATTTTTTTAATGTAACGAGCAGAATATGGCCATTGTTGAGCTAGAAAAGAAAGATTGTAAACATGTTTTTTTAAGAATTATAACAAAACGCACAAACCGATTTGGCTGAAACATGGGGAAACAATAGATTAAAACACGGGGAAGACGACAAAATTAGTGTCAACTTTGTCGCATGTGCGGAAGCAAAATTATAACATAATATTTGGAAATTTACAATGAACTAAAAGTATAAACAAATGACGCCATGTTACGAAGAGAAGAAAATCAGCGGACGTGACACGTGTGTGTGTGTGTGTGTGTGTGTGTGTGTATGACTTTCTTTGCAGACACTTCATCTGAAGACGCATTCCGTAGCTGAAAGGAATTGTTGAAGACCAAGTTTTGTTTAACAAAATTAAATTATGAAATGGTCAAAAGAAAATCAGGGAATGCGCATTCGATGTATGAGTGAGATTTTATGTTATTTTGTTATTATTATGTGTGAATGAGTTTCTTTGTTGTGTTTTGTTTTTTTTTTGTTTTCTTTATATGTCTATGTTATAGGATTACTGGGTATCAGTGTGGAGGGAAAGACGGTGAGTTGTTAGCAGTAATAAACGAACGAACAAAAATATTGTTCGTTTTTACCAATCGAGAGTATGCGTCGTTATTTGTTGTAATACCCTAGCACGCACAATCCAGTCACCTCGCTTGGATTCCTGTATAGGACCACCACCTTATCCACGGCTGCAGGTTATATGAAATTTTTGTAAAAACTAGCTAGCAAAAAAGGGGGCAAACGACAGGTTCAATCAAGTACGATACAAAATATTGCAAGGATAGGCAGGATAGACGAGGGAGCAAGGAAGGAAGTAGGAACCATTACAATATTAAAACAAAAAAATATAACAGAATACAAACAAATAGAATATTACATTCACTCACATTTACAAATCCCCCAATCAGGGATGAAAATATGTGCTGGGCGAGAAACCCCACAGAGAAAGCGTCTACCTTTGCCAAATTCTTCGCTAATGTATTCCAGACTCATCCCTTTTCAAATACAAATTAAGACCAACAAATCCGGGATTACCTGAACTCCCCAAACCAAATGACGCATCCAATTCCACATTTTACTCCCAGAGAAATTACAAAAACCATTAACGCCTTATCAAGCAAGAAAGCTCCTGGCTATGACCTAATCACAACACCTCTTCTCAAAGAACTATCACGAAAAGGCAAGACTATAATTACTGCACTATTCAACGGTATTCTAAGAACAGGGCACTACCCGGAGCAATGGAAAATAGCCCAAATTCAAGTTTTTCTCAAGCCTGGGAAACCTCCACATGAACCCTCCTCTTACCGTCCCATCAGTATACTTCCAATCCTATCCAAAGTGTTTGAGAAACTTCTTTTATCAAGACTACGTCCACACATAGCAACCAATAACCTAGTCCCTGACCATCAATTTGGCTTTAGACAACAGCATTCTACCATCGAACAAGTTAATAGAATCACCAGCTACATTGAGAATTGTTTCCAAGAAAAGAAATATTGTTCAGCCGCCTTTCTAGACATCGCCCAACCGTTTGACAAAGTCTGGAACGATGGACTCCTATTTAAACTCAAACATTTCCTACCATATCCCTTCATCAATATCTTCAGTTCTTATCTATCCCACCGCACTTTCCAAATCAAATATCAAAATGAATTATCTGAATTCCATCCAATCAAGGCCGGAGTACCACAAGGTAGTGTTCTTGGCCCTATTCTGTACCAACTCTATACGACAGATATACCAGAAACAGATAAAACAACCATAGCCACTTTTGCAGATGATACGGCCATACTAGCTTCGGATGATGACCCAAATGTCGCATCAAGACATTTACAAGAACATCTTACAATGATCGAAAAATGGGCCAAGAAATGGAAAATAAAAATCAATGAAAACAAATCAGTCCATATAACTTTTACCTTGAGAAGAAACAAATGTCCCACTGTCCACATCAACAATAATCCAATATTACAAATGGAAAGTGTAAAATACTTAGGGATACATCTAGACAAACGTTTAACATGGAAAAATCACATTTTAGCCAAGAAAAAGCACCTACAACTTCAAGTAAGAAAACTATACTGGATTCTAGGATACCACTCAAAACTATCACTGGAAAATAAACTATTGCTTTATAAATCCATAATAATTCCAATATGGACCTACGGCATCCAAATCTGGGGCACAGCAAGCAAGAGTAATCTCTCTATCATCCAGAGATTTCAGTCCAAGACCTTAAGAATGATCGCAGCAGCGCCTTGGTTCATCACAAATGCAGCATTACACAAATACTTAAAAATGCCCACTGTCTTAGAAAGAATAGAATCAATCAGCTGAAACAATCTACAGCGTCTTGAAAACCATCCAAATCACTTAGCCCTCAACCTCCTTGACAATAGTGCAGATATCCATCGTCTAACCAGAACCTCACCCTTACAACTCCCATACAGATACTCAAGAAGTAACTGAAACATTATCACAACCAAATTATCTATTCCAATTGCTGTCAACCTAAAATAATAATTGCTTTTTGTTATAGTATGAAGAAGAAGATGAAGAGCACCGATGGGATACCTTCACTACTAACCATTGTC
Source organism: Teleogryllus occipitalis (assembly GCA_011170035.1). Classification (NCBI taxonomy): domain Eukaryota; kingdom Metazoa; phylum Arthropoda; class Insecta; order Orthoptera; family Gryllidae; genus Teleogryllus; species Teleogryllus occipitalis. The sequence continues at coordinate 115,240 of BLKR01002762.1, forward strand.
ATAATTCTACAATAGACATCACATTTATTTATTATTTTGTAAAAAATCGATTGTAAATTTATCTTAAAATAAAAAAATCATATTTACAACAATTACTAATCATTCTCACGCGCTCGGATTCATGCTATTTTCTAAATTAAATCTTTCTTTTTATATCCATTTGCAAATTGACTTTTACTGATAATTACTTATAATACTTATATTACTGATATTACTGATAATGACTTTTACTGTACATTAATCGAGAAAATTATTTTTCTCCTGAATTTTCATTTACTTATCGCAGATTTATGCTGCACTCTTGGCAGGCGTCCATGTTTCTCGAACACTTCATTCTTCTTTCCAGCCTGCCTCTTTCTTTTCTAGATACGAAAGTTTTAATATCCCGTTTTCTTTTTTGTAACTAAAGGGTATAGCCGAATAAGGCGGTGAAAAGTGCCCCCAAACCAAATCGATAATTGCCATGCTCATATGAAAGAGAATACAAATGACGTAGATTCACAAAAAATCAGCCTCCTGGGGCAATCTATTGTAAAGATACGAGAAACAAGTTTTAGCATGTTTTATTTTTTCTCGGCATCTTATGCTAGTATCAGGCCGAAAAAAATTGCAGAGACGGGGAAACATAGTTGAATTTGAAGGTTTTTTTGCCAACGAATTTTGACGCCAAATTCATATACAAAGAAAATACATTTATGAAATTCATTTTCGACGTGATAACGTTGGAGTGCTGTCTCAATTTTCCCCTCTAAAATGTGTCTTATAGCATTCTACAACATATATTTTTTTCAGATTTTTAAACAACGTTGACGGTAGTGAAACAAATTAAAACCAATTTTTTCAGTTTAAACATTTGAAATTCGCGCCAAAATGTTTAATTCCACATTGTTTAAAAAACTTAAAAAAAAGTTATAAAATGTTTTAAGACACGTTTCTCGTTGTATCTCTGCAACAGATTACCCTAGGAGGCTGATTTTTTGTGAAACTACGTCATTTTGTATTCTCTTTCATATGAGCATCGCGATTATCGATTTGGTTTGGGGGCATGTTTTACCGCCTTATTCGGCTACACCCTTTCAATTATTTTACCATAAAGAGAGAGAATCCTAATAAAGAGATACCTCATAAAGAGATATCTTACTTTTAATACACGCTGTTATGTAATGTCAATATCAGGTTATTTAATTCATCCTAATTGATGTAATATTTCCAAGCACGTAGTTACCTTCTATAGGTTAAGAGTAGGAAACATATGTATGCTTATAAAGGTTGTCAACTTAGTCAATTTGTTTTTTCATTGTTCGATACTCTTTTTCGTTACATTTCTTACCGTTCAAAATCTTACGCTGAATTCTGGAACATCAAACTTGCACTCTTGATCGTCGAAATACGAAGTGCTAGTATTTTAGTGTTAGGTTCTTTAAAAACGAAAAAGAACGCATGACGGACGTAATAGATAAAAGACCGACTTTGGTAAGGAAAGTCATATAATCCCATATATTATACAAATCAGCTGAAATAAAAATTGATATGTATTGGAGCACACACATGTGTAAGAGGAGTTGCACTTCCATTTGATGAATGTATTAACACTCATCACCATTGAATGCAATATTCATTGAATTGAATTACATTACCGAAAGCTCTCACCAAAGTGGGTCGGTGTGAAGCATTCAGATGATATTTTGTATCAATATCGATATTTTTAATACCTTTGAACAGCTCTCTTTCATAGTTACTATATCCACTGGATCAAAAAGTAATACAACGCAATGAATGATTTAAACGCCTTACACATTCCAGAAACGATGTTGCTCGGCAGTGGCCTTTTAAGAACAGAAAATCTTAATTGATTTGCGATGCATTCAAAACATGACAAGTATTTGCGTGCGTATCCACGAGTTCCACACGGCACCAAATCGTTACAAAGACTTCGAACTGTGGACGCTGCTGGCCCAACGAGATCGGGGCGGGGAGGCCTGAGGAGCCCGAAGGGCGGGCGGGCGGGCGGGCGGGCGAGGGGGGCGTGGCTGTGGTCTACTTGCGGCCCGCCCACAGCGCCTTGGCGCGTGGCGTGCGCTCGCTGGAGAGCGTGATACTGACGGGCGTGGCGTTCAGCAGTTGCAGACGCACGGGGCACAGCTTGTAGGCGGCGTGGTGCGGCCCTCCGCAGTGGCAGCACACCTGCCCAAGGCAAATGGCGGAAAATAGGGCAAAGTTTTTGTGTAGTTCTGACATTTGGGTCATACATGTGGGAGGCCGGAGATGGCGTTCGCATCGGAACAAACAAGTTTGTTGACGGAGACGGAAAAGGCTGACAATCGCAAGCGAGTCTGCAGTGAAGTACAAAGGTAGAATAGATTTTGTAAAGTTACTAAGTTATTGTTTTAAATAATATAGCTTTTTGAAGACAATTGTTATTCTATTTCGATTTCTTCCCACATATATGTTCTTTTGGGTTGCTGAACACGATAAAGTTAGGATTGCCAACAAGAATTTTGCCTGGAAACACGTTTTATTAAGAAAATAAACAGCATTTTTTTGTAATGGCCCAGTATAAAATAAGAGAAGATAACATTATCAACATTCAACGCGTTTAAACTATTGATTGGAGAAAAACGTTTAATAGCATTCAATACATGTAATTTTATCTTACTTTATTTTATTTAACATCATTATTTTCGAAAAATGGATGGCTTTTGAATTATTTTGAAAAAAAACTGAAAAACGTTGCAATTCTTTTACACTTGTATTACGCAAAAAACTTGTTTCCAGGCCAAATTTTCGTTTACAAACCTGATATCCATGTTCAGGAAGCACAAAACATATAGGACTCAAATAAAAAAAACTACAGCAAAACTTTACGCTATTTGACCTTTTTGAGCAGCATTTGAGTGGACTGACCGGGTCGTGGCGCGGGCGGGGGCAGAACTGCACGCTGTGGTGCTCGCCGCAGCGCACGCAGCGCGGCAGGTGGCGACAGTGGGCAGCCACGTGCCAGAAGCCCTGCGCGCCCAACAGGAGCCCGCTCAACTTGACATTTCTTGGATTACGAGTTACAGTATCTATAAATTGCTATGAGTTCATTTATTTATTTATTTAATGCATATTGTTACATACCAGATTGTCACCATAATAAAATTCAGCCAATTTTATTAAAAATAACACGTTATTTGCAAAAAGACGCTGGTTGTCATGGTACCGGGGTGCAAGATATAAACAATGTACATTAGTTCAAAAGCGGAGGATAAGTAGATCGCATAATTTTGTTTTAAACAAGAGAGTAAAAGATGAAAAAAGTTGACATGTTGAATTAGGATACAAGAAGATTCATTCGAGCTCTCGACATGATAGCGATCGGATCAGGGTGCTAGATATATAGCAGTTTACTTGAACATAGAAAATTTACGTGAGTTCGGACGTAGTGATTTGTCGTTGTTAGTATTCAAAACTCAAACTGTTTATACGAAGTGAACAGTGAATGCCAAAAGTGGGATTTATAAATTTTATTAAGCGGACAATGATAATCGAACTTAGTCTCCGATGATAGGAACCCGATAATAACTTTGTGAACTTATATAATATTTTAACAGCACTTACGATTTTGCTTAGGTAATGAACAATGAGGAGTATTAGAACTAGTAGCAATTCAAGCACGTGAATGGGGATGGAAAGCCAATGGATAAACAGTGTACATAGTGGTTTATGAGAAGAATCGACAAGATAAGGATTTGTTCGGTAGCAAGAAAGAAGATTGGACGAGGCCCATTGCTGAAGTCTACGGGGAGACATCCTTTACTAGGACAGCACCCAAGATTCTCATGGATAACAGGTTCTATAGCGCTATTGTAAAACCCATAACCAAAAAGAATGTTATTCTTTGTTTCTTTTAAAAGAAGTTACTAAAATTTATAAATAAATTTATTTTCTATTGATGAAAGCTGATTATCATTTGCCGTCACGTGCAATCCAGTAGGATATTTAAATTTTGCATTTCAGATTCCTCGCTTCTTCGTATGGGGGGCGAATTAAGTAATCGTAAGTATTCACGATTATTTTGGTAAAGAACCCGCCGACTGAGTCAGCAACGGAGTTATAATTAAATATAATTTGGAAGCTCATTCTCGTAACCATTTCCTGGCGCCCATTTATTTATTAGAAATTCGGAAACAGGTTACAGGAATCTGAGGGCAGCAAGACGGGTATATAAAATGGGTATATTTCAATATTCATTTATTATTTGTAAAGAATTTCCAAGAAAATAATTTTTAATGTTTTAAATCATACATTCATGCCAATACTTATGTGCTTGACAACAGCAACTCATATAGTATATTCCATAATATCACTATCACGTCTAGGAGTTTATAATAACAATTTATTTTCTAACTAAATTAGATATTTGTCCTACGTAATATAAATGCTCAATGAATTTTTTCATGTCTGTCGGATGAAACCATTGTAATACATATTTCTAGAAATGAAAATGATTTTATCATCCTCGTGCATTACAGTTTTGATATCGTAATAGATTTTAAACCATTAATAAGTATTGGAAATAAACCTGCGACTTCTGTAAGGATGGATCAGAGAAGCCTCCAAAGTTAGTGGTGCCGCGATCGGTTTCCTAGAGGCGCCCTGCTCTCCGCCCGGAGGCGTTTTGCCCCAGATGGTTCTGGCAGGGCCGTAGCTTTTCTTCTCCCTCTTTCTATTCTGTCTGATGCAACCGCATCCTAGGCCGTGTTTCCAACGATTCCGTCGTCATGCTGTAACCTCCTTCAGGGTTAAATGATTCTGATTACAAACCTAGTTCGACGACAGAAACGTTGAATATCACGCCTTGAAGGCGTCGTCGTCTCCAGAGCAGCCATTCACTCAGATCGCGGAAGACTACGCTTTCGATTGGAAAGAGGAGGTGGGTAAGTTGTAGGGACTCTCTCCCGAATACATCACTTAAACCCTAAGAAGCATCCAGTTCTTCTTAAAATATTTCGAACTAATAATTTATAAAAAAGTATAAAATAAAACTACGAAATTGTTAATATTCGAATATTCTCCCTTCAAAAGTTATAATATAAAAGAACTAGAGGTGCTTAAACAATACGTACTTTCTCGCCCATATTTTCACGCTAAATTACGCGAAAAGTACTCAAATTAACGAAAAATTGTACGTGAGCCTATTTCAAAATCTACTTTTAAGGAACAGATTTCATTAAGGGAAAAATCTCTATCTTTAATATTTTAGTTGTGGGAGACTCCGAAAAAATTTTCACTTTTGCAATTTTTGAAAAATCAGGGTTTACAACGAACATGAGACCTGTACCATTCTCTTAAACGTCCTTCATACTAACCAACAATAAAATTTAATAAAAAAACATGGAGCCATTTGTTTTTGAAAATTTGGAAAATGTACCAGGGGCTTCATATAAAGTACCCTCCAAAATTAAAATTTCAGTTTCCAATTCAAGGGGCCGTGCCATCAGTCAGATAGATTGGGGAATATCAATTTTCGTGAACATCGGCTGAACGGTTTAGCTGCTAGCGTTTTTCCGTTGTTCACAGACAGGCAGATGTTTTGCCGTCAATCGATTTTTCGCTAACAAGGACCCACAGAACATGGATTCTGGCTACACCAAGTGTTAAATGATATTTTTATAAATTCAGAACCTGGATTTACCCACTCCCACTTCGTAGCGAGGAAGTAAAAATTAATCTATTAATTATATTTTCTCCATAATTGAAATTATTAATCACTGAAGCATGTTCACTAATTTTACCTGATGATGGTCCATATTTCAAGTTTACCATTAAACCCCCTGAAAGGCAAAATACATGAGTTAGAGAAGCCCACGTGAGCATTTCTTTCATTTACAGATGACTCAGAGTAAGCGTTACAAACTGTTGTGGGACGTATGGTGCATCATTAGGAGGTTCACTTTTTACCAATGAGCATGTGGTGGGAAATCACATAATGAAGTTACACAAGCAATTTTGAACATTACTTCCCGGATTGGTAAGACATCTCATTCTGCACTAGTGTTTGTCAGGTACACGTTCAGATACAAAGATATTACGTGCACAGAGACCCCTTCTATATGGCCTAGAAGTTTGGACCAGTTATGCTAAGACATCTGTAGTTAGCACTTTTATTGCGGAATACGACAGCATCGAAATCGTCGTAGCAGGCACGCAGGTCCACACACTGATTGGCTTAAGTGGCTCAAGGCATCCATTGATACCCGAATCAGGATCCTGGTGTTCCACTCCCGACGGGTTTTTCAACATTAGCTAGTTAGCTAGGCCCAGTTCAGCGTTTGTCTGGAGGAAAACTAACGGCCGGCAGCTCTGATCGGTATTTTCCATGGTTTCTCCGATCAATGCCAGACGATTGCCGGAGCAGTACCCTAACAATCGGACCATGGACTGCGCCATCTTTCCTTCCACTTCCTTGTCCTATCCTCACCTCTTATACACACTTAAACGTACATGCACTATGCTACCACATATGCCGGGACACCAGTCGGGAACTTGTTCCGGCTGGGGTGGTGCTCCGCTAGTGAGAGATTCGTGGTTGGGGAAAACCCCGCAAACCATCCGGTAGATCGACTGAGAATCTATGCATCCAGCGTAGGAAATCACCGCCCCCCTCCGTCGATAAAAAACAAGCACTATATTTACAGACTTAGCGGGTTCGGTGGTATAACGGCCAGCGTACCGGGCTGTTGTACCCAAGATTGCAGGTTCAAACCCGATCGAAGTCGTGGCTTTTTAAGGGCGAAAAAATCCTTCGTACTCCTTCCTTCCGAGGGGAAGTGAAGCCGGCTGTCCCAGGTAGCTTTACTGCATGTAAAAGATCCTCAAGCCTAAAAGAAGCCTCTGAGCTAAATTCAAATCGCCTCTTTCGTCGCCCGAGATACTACCTTCTCTCTCCGCTAGATGGTGAAAGAAGCGTAGCGAAATTTGCGTGGTCAGACGCAAGAGCGGGTCCGATGGTCCGAAACTCGCCACGTAAAATACGGCATTAACGAACTACGGATCCAATGACCATAGCAGTTGACGTGCCCGAAAACATCAAACGATGCACCCACCTGGCAGCGATAGCACTGCAGGACGCCGTCCGACTGGGCGTCTCCGGGGCTGCCACCGCCGCCTCCCCCGCCGCCGCCGCCGCCGCCGCCGCCCCCGCCGCCCGCGCTGCTGCTGCAGCCGGCGGCGGCGCCGGCGCCCTCGGGACGCGCGCCCGCCAGGCCGGGGTTGGAGCCGCTGGGCCACAGGCGCTCCGCCGTCACGCTGAAGCGCGCGGCGCCGAAGAAGTCGAGGCCCTGGCGCAGCAGGTTCTCGCACTGCCCGGGGTCCAGCACCTGCATGCGCGCTCGGGTCAACCAGAGGCATGGCAATACACGCTACCAACTATGGCAATACACGTTAAAATAGACAAAAATATTGTCTTTTACTTTCTCACTTTACGAATACTTCGTAAGAAGAGAAAGTTACGTTATCGCGCGTCAGAAAACGGCGATTTTTTTTCGTTCATCAGTTTTACTTTCTCGCTACGGAGCTGAGACGAAGTTATGTAATGCTGAACAAAAATGGCGAATTTTCGGCACTCTCTTATTACAAGGCCCTGGTCTGCCGAAAAAGTTGATAAATCCAGTTGCTAAATTTAGAAAATAAAATTCTCTATCACGTTCCAGAATCCATGTTTTGTGGGCACTTGATGCCGAAAAATCTAATGACGGCAAAATCTGTCTGTCTGTCCGCCCGCCCGTCTGTCGGTCTGTGAAGTATGCTTGCGGCTAAACCGTTCAGCGGATTTTCTCCAAAATTGAAATTCCCCAATCGATCTGGCTGATGTCGCGACCCTTTGATTTGAAACTGATATTTTAATTTTGGAGAGGTACTTTATACGAAGCCTCTGAGACATTTTCCAAATTTTCAAAAATTTATCTCTATCGATTTTGATTAAATTTTGTTGTTGGATAGTGTGAAGAACGTTTAAGAGAATAGTGCAGATCTCATTTTCGTTGAAAACTTTGATTTTTCGAAAATTGCAAAACTTCAAAAAACTTTCGGCGTAGAGTGGGATGATAAGTGAATTGCTACAGTCTTGATCTTATTGCAACACTTTATTTAATACTGCTACATAATTGTACACTATAAAATAATATTATTTTGGAACAGGAAACTACAAATAAAACATGGATATGTTGTATCAATTTCTTTGGATGCCACGCCAATTTAATGAAACTATTTAATTTGGATGTAGGATTCAAAGTGAATTGATACGGCATCATTTTCTTTGGAAGCCATACATATATTGCATACTGCACTTAAACTAACTCAAACCAAACCATTTTGATACGGCATTCAAATCCTTTTCTCTCACTGCAGAGACTGGCATAGTACTGTTCCCGCCCTTCGTACAGAGTATTGACATAGAAAAAATATACCTAATTAATTTAATAACTAAGCAGAAACATGTTTCCAATGTTTATAAAAACAAAATAGATAAATATGTGAAAACCAAATTGATAAAGAAATATCAAGGAATAATAATTAGCCTTAAAAACGTCTCACAAATTTCACTAAATGATACCTACTAAAACAAATTGTCAACATATTCTCACATTCATAATGAATCAGTCTTTTGTGTGAATATTTCAAAATAAGAAGAGTATTGATTTATTGGTAAACTTAGCCAATGTCTACTTACCTTTGGTCTTTGCCAAAAATAAACGTTTTTTTTTCAATTAGCCTCGATTATATATTAAGGAGGACCCGCCACATGAGCCACATGTGTTACATACTACGCATGTGTCACAGGTAATAGGCGATTTTTCGACAGAAAAAAACTCTTATCACCAAGAACTGGTAACGGAAAAATTGAAAAATCTTGCTCCTATATATAGTAAATTACTTCCTTCAACACGTTATTTAGTCAGAGTCAATGTTTCGTGGGTCCTTGATACCGAAAAATCGATTGGCACCAAAATGTTTCTCTGTCGTGTCTGTTAGTGGTCAACGCTACAGCCTAAACCGTTCAGCCGATTTTCTCCGAAACTGACATTCCTCGATCGGTTAAAGGAACTTGAGGGTCTCTGAGTTTGAAAAGGATATTTTGATTGATAACTTTACAAAAAGCCTCAAAAACATTTTCAAAATGATCTAAAAAATTACTCCGAATTTTTCGGGTCTAAACTTTGTCTCCGGATAGCGTAGAGGTAGTTTAAAAGAATGATGGAGATCTCACTCTCGTTGAAATCTCCGATTTTTCGAAAATTGCAAATCTTCAATTTTTTGGTGTCTTCCTGTAACTACAATTTTGCAGATAGAGAACTTGTCCTCAGTGAAATCTATTCTTTAAAGACAGATCTTCATATAAAGTCATTTTTGGAAGAAATAAAACGTTCTTGCGTAATTTTATCGTAAATCATGGCAATTTTTAATTTTTTAAGCATTTTTTTCTCAAAAAACGGCTCCAAATTTTTTCATTCAATTTTCTCCGTGCATGTATCAAAGGACGGTAAAAAGTGGTGCAAGACTCTTTTTCAGCGAACTCTCTGTATTTTCGAAAATTGTAAAAAGTTAATATTTCAAAAGTACAAAATTGACGAAAGAGATTTTTGCCTTGAACAAAATCTGTTCTAAAAACTAAGCTCTTTACAAAAGGTCATGTGCATTTTTTTGAAAAAAAAAAGTTTTCCCGAAATTTCTTCTCAAAATTAATACAATTTATAAAAAAAATACTTTCTCAAGAGCCGCTCCAAAATTTTTCTTCAATTTTTCTTCAGGATAAAACAAGAAACGCTTAAAAGAACGCACCTCTCTTTTTCGTTGTACTCTCTGAATTTTCAAAAACTGCGTGTTGGAAATAACAGGAGAGTCAATTAAATTTTTTGGCTTCGGTCCAAGTGACAACGTCAGAACGACTGCTGGTGTAGCAGTAAAATGTAGGGCAAGTTAACTTGATGAACATGAGATCGAGAGTCGGCACGGAAAAAAATTGCTTTTGAAACAATTTTGCAGGTTCATGTAGTAGTATAATGTTGCGTTGCCATTTAAAATAATGCGAGAAAGTATGTGCTATTTCAGCACCACTATGTACATCTATTTCGCTAGATTATCTGAGAGCGATATCATACCTCAACTCGCACATGTTGGCGAATTCTTTCCACCCTTCCAATGGAGATCCCTTGTTTGGCGAGTGCTCCGGCGACGTCTTGCAAAGGTATGGCCCACGGGACATCCCGGACTAAAACGTTCTGTGAAGACACAAGTTATGTAGCATCACTCAAGTCGTGTTAAGTATTAGGCTTTAATTTATCTTCATGCGCATTCCAGACCACAAACGTTTTGCACGATTTGCGATACCCCACAAGATTATCCCACGAGACAGAACACATTGTTCCAAATTAACTTGAACTGTTGTGTACGATAATTTTTTAATCAACCCAATTAAATGATTATTTCTGCAACTAATCCTCTATATTATGATCTACTTCTTAATCATAATATCGCTGAGTTAAAAATAATAGTTTTTCACTGAGAGTTCTTATCTCATTGAAGAAGTCGTTCCAAAAACGCAACTTTGACTATCTTGGGGAGCCCGGAACAGGGATTTATCATCTACCACTTGCAGTATCAAATTCATCGAAATACTGCTGCTGCTACTACTGCTATTAATATGATAATAATAATAATAATTATTATTATTATTATTATTAATGATAATATTATTTAAGTGAAAATGTTAATGGTGAAACTACAAATTCTGTATTTGAACTTGTCCAAACTACCAGGTTATTTACAAGATTTGGAAGAGTAGGAAATAGCGTTACTGGGTATTTTGAGCCCGTATTTTGGGAAAAGTATTGTATAGACACTCATAGTCAATAGATTTGCTTCTTAGGAAATTACAATCTGAAGTAAATTAAACTTAACTAGTATCTAAACTTTAGTCGTGAACTTACGGGTTAGTAATAAAAATAGAATTAATAATAATGATTCCTGGCAGCTGCAATTTGACGTACAAAGAGCAGAAAATCTAGAAAAAATATTTCATTATTATTATTATTATTATTATTATTATTATTATTATTGTTATTTGCATATCGGCCATTTCTGACCACGCTACATATCTCTTCCGAGGCTGTCATATTCTATCCCGGAGACGGATTGTGTGTCATTATGGGGATCAGCTTTTCGACTGTATCTCTCGGTAATACAAGATTGTTAAGCCTTGAATTATGAATTATGAGGAGTTAAGATGATGAAGAGAGGTGATTGTGGCCTTTTTGAACCATTCCAGCATTCACCTGTATGACCGAGGGAAACCACGAAAACCCCGCAGGATGCACGTTCCGAGGACCGAACACGGGCCTCCCGACTGCAAAGTCAGCGCGCTACGCCCTGAGCCATTTCACTCGGTTATTATTCTTTTTATTATTATTATTATTATTATTATTATTATTATTATTATTATTATTATTATTATTGTTGTTGTTGTTGTTGTTGTTGTTGTTGTTGTTGTCGTTACTATTATTATTGATTTCAGTGCAAAGTACTGCTTGTGTAAAGGTTTAAGACACAAATACAGTTCAACATGAAGGCATGAAGAGTTCAAACATTAACAGTTTATGTACAAATGAAGGTGCTGTACGGTAATAGTATTAATTAATTAATAATACGAATATATTTTGTCTCATCCGATCGCCCTATGTGCTGTTTCCTTACGCGTTCGGAGCGGTTAAATGGCTCATTACTATATCCGATATAGTGGAAGTTGCATAGCAACAATTTGGTAAACAACAATGGTTACAGTGTGTTGCTTTATTCACAAACGAAAAAAACAGAAACATCTCTAATCACTTTCTTCTTCTTCTATTGGTCTTTTTTCTTCTTTTCTCCTTTTCCTTCTACTTCCTTCAAAGCTTTAGCTTCTTTAATTCTAATATTCGAAAATTTCATTCTTCTGTCTCCACTGCGCTTCGTTCCGTCCGCTTCCTGCTGAATAAGTGTTCAGCGCAATGTGGCATACCTTGCAATTGCTATCTCTGAAGTCAATATCCATTTCATACAAGGTCACAAGTTACTGCAAAAAACATGTCAAAATATTTAAAACGCGATCGGATAAGATAAAACGTATATTAGACGTGGGTAATTTGCTATTATATCTTCGCGCTAAAGTTTATTAATTATAGTTTCTGAGCATATAATTTAATCGAGTATTTTACCGAGTAAAAAATATTAGCAGAGCAGAGAATTTTGTCCCATTTCTGAACATTCAGTTGTCTTCAGTACTGTATTACATCATCAGCAATATACTCGTATTTGTCACTGTGGTAGGTGCTTCTCGTTTTACTTGTATCCTGACGGACACAAACTGCTGATCTTTCCTCGTACTGTGCCGACAAAACAACTGAGAGACTTTGACCCGCCTGTGTTGCTATCACTGCATCTCGTCCTTTGGTCTCAACAGACGAACGAGACTCCGCCACTTACTTTAATATCAATGTTAAAATAAAATAAAATAAATTTCCCTTCTAGCAAGGTAAAGTTAGCATAGATTTTTAACATTTTTACAATGCAGTGCAGCACTTGAATAGCAGCAATTTAAGGGCATGCACTGCACAAAGTACACTAGTTCGACGCATGGCATTTTTTTGGCTTTAGTGTATTCAGAAAGCATTTCTTCAAATAGTTGTGTTCACAAGCACGTGGTACACAAAAGTAAATAATTAGTATAATTCGCTAAAATTAAATTACGGTAAAGTGAATGAAAGAAGAAATTTTGAGAAGATCTTTAGCATTCCCTTTTGAGTCGTTTCATTACTCTAGATTTGGAACTTGTACTCGGAGAAGAAGCTCAAGGGCTTTTTGGCTATACCGTATGGGCATAATTAAATTACGACGAAAAAGTAATAGCAGGGATATATTTGACGCATATACGAAAGAGGAACATTCTAAATATTAACTGAAGTTAATTTCAGTAAGTACTTGAATGGAGTGACAACAACCCAAAATATCTTTACTTTCGTAGGCAGAAGGTAATTCAAGGTAAAGATAATATTTAGATTGTCAAAGAGACAGAAAGAAAGACTTAGAAGATAGACTTCTAATAGCTTTTTCCATTCCCCGCACTGGTGCGCACCCAGGGCGCACTCAGGGCAGATTTCGTGTTCCATTCGACCGCTAGGGCGCACCAGTGCAAAGAAGCGCATGTTCAATTCGCACAATGACACAGAACCAGGGCGCACTCGGGGCGTCCTAGACTCCCTGACTCGATCGTCAGTGCAGTCCAGTGCACCGGGCCATTTTGAGGTTAAGCAATTGAGGATCTTCTGTCACGCAGGGATACTTCGAGTGATGGAGTATATTATGTTTTGCAAGAAATGTCTTAAAATAATTTTTGTGACTTACACGAAGTTCGGAAAATCGGTTTGTGTTTTCCTAAAATTTAACCTTGAATAACTTCATGTTAACAAATCCAGTGCTATTTAGAATCCAAAGTGTAGGTACGTCTCCATTTCGAAACGGTAACAAAGTGAAAATAAAAATAGTGACTCTTACAAAATCATTCAAATATATGTGCCAAGAAATGTTTCTCGCACGCCCATACATACATATACCAGCGGAAATGCTCATGTTAATATTTTTATGGCTTTCAATAACCAAACAATTCTGTAGAAGCCTTTCGGTTCAAAACCTTGTGTACTATATCAATCACTGGCAAATCTCGAAAAATGAAATTTCAACACATACGCATTTGAAGTTTTCGTAGTTATTAAATAAAGATACCACACGTTAATAATTTATGAATTAAGGAGTAAGAATCACCAAAAGACTTCATAAAAATTATAACATTGATCATAATTCAAAATTCTTAATTTTCGAGTTCCATCAGTGTGACAGACCAAGAACAGCTATCTATAATCTCACTGTGTAGCGCACACGCACTAACTCAGTTCCAGAAGCTGTTTCATTCGTGGCTGTCCTTCATGCGTGTGGTGCAGCACTGTTGCGGAGCGATGACGTTTTTGCCCTGCACTAGGATGGGTTTCAGTGCAACGAATGGAAAACACTAAGTCTTCCTTTCTGTTCCGCCCTCGGCCACTCTGTCAGTTCTGTGTGTACCATTCACCTGTCGATATCGGGAGTCCTGTGCAGAGAAACGTGCCACCTGCACGGGTCCGCCCAGTTCCTCGGCCAAGTCGACACCTAACAGGCGGTCGGCATCCGCCTCCGTCGCGAACGACGCAATCAGCCCGCACCCGGTCTCGATCACCTGCGGCCGGAGAGATGCGACTACAAGAAACGCGTTTTGACGTAAGTTATTAGTTACGCTGAAAAGGAACAAGCATAAAGAAATTGCACAAAAAGCGTTGAGACATCCGTTGTGTCCACCCACCATTAGATTAAATGGACGTCGTGGAAAGTGTTGGGTGAATTACTCAAGGAACATATGCATTAGATAATTATCAACAAAAAGTGATGAAAAACGGGAATTAATGAAAATATACCTGAAAAAGAATCCGAACCTATAGGATTCGAAACATTGTGTAACTTTTAAAAAGAATAAATTGTCTAATCATTGGTTCCAATAATATCATTTTTTCATGTTACTGGTGATTTGTGATCAAGGTTTTCTCCTACTAGCCTTTGGCGAACCAATGTCTGTTTGCAAGGCAGAATGCGTTTTATTTCAGAGTTTTTTTTCTTCTAGAATGACTGGCTTCTCTACGCCTGGAGAGCTCCTCCCGCCGTTGCTTTTCTGTCAGGAATATCTCTCCTTTAGCTCAGAGTTCTCGCTTTTAAGCGCCGAAACTCGCTATCGCACTTCTCTCACTAGTTACTCTCTGTGACGACGTCAGAGTATCCGCTCCGAGATACTCTTTGGAGTATCCCGGAGCCATCACAAGGAGAGAGATTGGACTTGCTGACTATACCCCGCTCTTCACTGCGTTTCTCTAACGTTCTTCGGTCAGGGTACTTCATTTAGAGGGGGAGGGGTCCCAGTCATTTAATAGTGTAGGTCAGGCATGTCAAAGTCGCAGGTAAGGTAACAAGCTTACTAGAGCTCGCGGGCACTGCGTCCAGAGAAATGGGCGCGAGATTTAAAAGTAAGTGTTGTACAAATGCTACGGAGTGGCTGTACGTTACTGAATAGCTTGCCCATGACAGTCTTTGGGAGAAGTTACTTGACAGTTATTGTCACAAATTGAGCTATATTAATTTCCATTTTCTATTTCAGGCAAATAAATTATCCAATAAAATGAAATAATACATCATACCGATTTCAAATTCTCAATTGAGAGTAAAATTTAAAAAAACTGAATCAAAAGTATTTTGGTTTTGTACTCCTGTTTACATAAAGAGTGCTATAAAAGCATGAACTTTCTACGTTAAGGTTAGAAGGTTTAACAGACAAATTTTCTTCTCTAATTCAAAGCTCTGTCTGTCCGTAAGCGAGAATTGTTAACTTATAGAGATATGTTAATTTATTTCACATTATTGCTAAATAAAAAATAACTGAATGATTTAATAACACAATACAAAACGAAAACAAGGAAAGAATTCAAATATATTCCGGTGACTTAGCAAAGATGTTTATATAAGGGATAATTTAGTAAGAATATAAACATCAAATAGTAATAAGTAGTGAAAAATATGAACATAATACAATCCTCAGTTATTGATAGAAAAAAATCTGGCAATTTTTTTTACGTATGAAACCACTATACACCGCCTCACGCCGCTTCAGCTTGCGAATGTACACCACTTTCTGGATTTTAAGGGGAAATGAGTAGGGAGTTAGGGAAAGTTGCCCGTGCCCGCAGGAGTGCCGTACTCCCCAGGCGGGCAAGTAGCTCGTGCCGGCGCGGTTTGAACTGCCTGGTGTAGGTCTATGGGCATCGGCCTATCCCACCAAAACCCTAGTCAACTTTGACCCCCCCTTTAAATTCTGCTTCAATGAAATTCCGTATTTATTAGTGTATAACTCGAAATATAAGAACTTCCAAAAATCTTAATGTTTTTAAGTTCTAGTATTTACTCATTTTTTTCATTTTTATTTCTCTAATCATACAAAACTGCTTCTTAAATAATTTCCTGTCGCTTTATAAGTTATGTTATTTGCCATTACGATTTTACTTCTTCAGTTCTCCAACCATCAACACCAATGCTGCTATAAAGGATTCCTTGAAACGATGCCCTGCACCGGAAGCGCACCTGCCAACCACCGACCGGCTGTAAACGCTCCAGCACTTGCGCTAGGGCGTCGCGATGGATTACGCGCGGGTCGTCGCCGGCCGCGCCGGCGCCCGCGCCGCCGCCCGCGCCGCCGCCCGCGCCGCCGCCCACGGCGCTGCTCGCAGGGCTGATGTACAGCGAGCATGCGGGGCTCTCTGGCTCACCGTCCTCGGCCATCGCTCCGTCATGTACTCCGGTTGGGCTGCGCAGCAAGTAGACCGTTGGTGGTTAACAAAGTTCTCTCTAAAGCTTCCACGCCATACATTGCAGTAAAATGTATTTTAATTATATATATACATATATTATATATATATTATATATATACATATTAATTATATATATATATATATATATATATATATATATATATATATATATATATTAAATATTTCAATGTTGTAGGTTTCATAATACTCGGTATCAGCGATTATAAGATTTGTGTTTATTAGAGAAAAATTACAAACATAACGTTACGAAAACATCAAGAATATTCTTATTTACTGTTTTCCGAGGTGAAGTATTTCTTCCTTTGAAATCTGGCAACAACCAATAATTTTTATCGAAATTGATGGTATTTTGTTCACTTTGAGTCATTAAAAATACTTGCATTTAAAATACAAGGCTGAACATACAAAACGAAATATACAATTCGAATCAAATTACAATAATATACAACGAAAACACTAATTACAAATGGATTTATCACAAATATTCTGCATAGCTGAGTTTTTGTGTTGAAAAGAACCAAATTTGAAAGAGTAGATTATATTTTTCTTTCGTTACTCATTCCACGAAATCTTGAAACTCTAGTTTCGACTACTACCTGAATAAGGCCGAATGCCGAATCATTTCAGAATGGAATGTCTTATGCGTAAATGTACTCGGACTTGGTTGAATAATTGAAATATTTTTTTTAGCTGACATAACAAAGATTTACTTGTGAATTTTAACATTCTTGCTTTTCATAACCCTTGGCCCTGAGAAATATGAAATTGTTAATCGATCTTAAGTGTTTCCGGATGTGTCGAAATAGATCAGAAAGCAAATAAATTATATATTTAAATCATTTACCATGCCTGAAATGAGAGGAAGGCGATGAAACGGCAAATTGACGAAAGAAGCTTCAGTAGATGCTTGTGAAAACGTGGGAGACGACCAGTTTAACCATTCTCGTGGACACTTCCAAGTTGATACGCGATCAGTTAGAAATCTCAGGTGGGATCGGCCCTTACCTGAGGTGGTTTAGCCAGATAATTTAACTTCTGCGCCCTACCCACGAAGTACTAGGTATGGCGGAAACTATTGGACGGCGCTGGTTTCCTGAGTTTCCTCAAGGCCATTGTTGTCAGAACACTGTTATTAGAGGCGGGACATAAACATTGAAACGTTGCGAGATAGCGACAGGTTTATCTCTGATAACACATAGACCACATATCTTTGTAGTCGTTTGCAGTTTGCAAGCCACTTATTTCGCAGGCAGTATCATAATTTTTATGTTGATTCTGGCCACCCACAAGATCAATTAATCACATAACGACGTCTAGGAAATTCTATAATTTTCGTGATTTAAATCAGCCATTAGAAAGGTTTGTAAGTCTTAACTTCTTGCAAATAAATCGAATTCGACGCAAGTGAGAAAAGGACTCAAGGATCAATGTAGCTAGTATCATACAGTATAATATCAACATTCAAAGAAATTATTCATTTAATAATTCCCATTTTTAATAATTCCCATGAAATGACTTCACTCAATAGGGAGAATTAATAGTTAGCCACTAGTTATCAGCTCTGTGCTGTTGGGAATAACCATATTTTGAATCCGGGCAAGGACGGATATCCTATGCAGACTGACGCGTCTAACTTACACGGATTTCAACTGATAAGGTCATTTTCGAAGTGTCATGGAAACAGTTAGTAAATCAAAATATTATTGCATTCTCTCCAACTTTATCACACATCCTGCATTAGTCTCCATTTGTTGTTAAATGACATTTTGTGTTACCAGTGTTACATTTCTGAAGCAGTTCCGGTTAGTCATGACCGGAACCTGAAGTTAAATACTAGTAAAAAAACAAATCAATGTCAGCTTTTAAAAATATCTTTTTATTAACCAGCAGAGCATAATTAACTGTGATATCAGAAATGTTTACAAAATAACCTTCATCGCACATCCTATGTCTACATACAAATTTTTCCAATATTTTTCAATATTATATTTTCTCACCTTTCTAGTACTGATGTAGTAAAGAGAAAGTATTATAACGCTGTGCCAACGCGGCGGTTTTTGACAGAGAAACTCGCATTGTGGGGCCCGGGAATCAAAATGTGGGTAAATCTTGTCCCTATGCATAATTATTTCCCTTAACATATTGTGAAGTCAGTATAATTTGTCATTTGTGAAGTCAGATTTCATTACGGGAAAGATCTCCATCTCCTTAATTGTATCTGTAGGAAGACGCCGAAAATATTTTAAACTTTGGCAATTTTCGAAAAATCAGAGATTTCAACTAACATGAGACCTGCACCATTCTCTTAAACGTCCTTTACACTATTCAACAACAACATTAATTTTTTAAAATTAATTCAAAATTCAAGTATCATATGACTTAGTGTAGGGATCACAGCATTTTGAAAACGTGCACAGAATTCACTTCTCCCCATAGCACGTCATACATAGTTTTAGCTGTTTTTTGATGTAAAATAAATAAATAAATAAATAAATAACGATGGAGCCATTTTTTTGAAAATTTGGAAAATGTTCCAGGGGCTTCATGTGAAATACTACCAGAATTAAAATATCAGTTTCAAATTCAAGGAACTGCGACATCAGCCAGATCGATTGAGGAATATCAACTTAGGAGAAAATAGGTCGAACGGTTTAGTCTCTAGCGTTGTTCAGAGACGGATGGACAGACAGGCGGACAGACAGGCGGACAGACGAACAGACGTGTTGCCGTCAATCGATTTCTCGGGATCAATGATCCACAACACATGGATTCTGGCTACACTACGTGTTAGAGGATTTGTATCTAAATTTAGCAACTGGATTTATCCACTTTTTCTTTACTAGGGTCCTGCAATAAGAGTTTTTCTGCCGAAAATTCGCTGCTTTTTCGCGCAGCATTACTCTACTCCGTAGCGAGCAAGTAAAAATGGTACAAAATGGGCGAAGACTAAATACTGTACAATTAGAACGCAGACGCCTTGAATAACATTAAGAAATAACGCGTAACGCATTAACAAATAATGACCACAAAACCACATATTACAAACATAAAATGCATTTTATTTACTCAGTGGCACACCAAAAGATAGACTAATCAGCCCTACCCAGAAGCCAATAGCATTTCATAGCCCCCTCCCTCCTTCCGTGACAAAATCCTGGGGCACCTCTGTATTTAATGCTTCGATAGCCGATAAGGTGAGCTACAAAATCCCGACAGACATAAGTTCAGGAAATGCTGAAATTGCCAGTAGAGTGTTATCTTCTACCTCTCCATGGAGAAAAATGGTATGAATATTTCCATTTACATAAATAATAATGTGGGAATATTAATTCATTATTCTTCTTTTCTGTGTGTGGCATCAAATGTTTAAAATGTTAATGTTGAAAATAATAATGGTTGCTAATGACCTTAGTTGTTTCTAAAACGAACTAAAAACCAGTAAATTTAATACAATGTTGGAATAGTTTGTAATAGTATTTCCCAATTAGTCTTAAATCTGTTATCTATTTACAGAACTTTAAAATCCTTCCTAAGTGAAAAGCATGAGGTGAATGCCTCACCATTCTACAACTTAACTCCATTCCTGTAATAGAGATGTATTAGAACGACTAATTGCCATTCTAATTCAATATGAGAAACATATGGAACATGCGACAAATGTAATGCGTTGCAATAACAAATCCAACATCAAACATTTAACACAAAAAATTTCAAACAGGCTTAACTCACATTAATTGTAAGTAATGTTTAAGTGCCGCAATGTATTATTTTTTACATAATAATGTAATCATTTGAGAATGTTAATATATCGAATAAATATACTTTTATTGAAAAATTACGGAGCTTATTAATACATTTATTGATATTAATACATTTATTAATATTTTAGGGGCCGCATGGATTCAGAAAGGGTTACTAGTGCGAAAGTCAAACAATAGCTTTTTGCTAGGACATCGTGGATGCACTAGATGCGGGTAATAGAATCGATGCGTTAATAGACTTTACGAAGGATTTTGATCTTGTTACCCATGATAGACTACTCGAAAAACTAGACAGAATAGGGCTAGACTCGAGAGTGATACTATGGATTAAGGATTTTCTAAATAACCGGCACCAGCGAGTAAGGGTGAGAAACAGCCTATCGGAAAGTGTTAAATGTAACGTCTGGGGTTCCGCAGGGGAATGTACTTGGATCATTACTATATTTGGTGTATATAAATAACATAGCAGAGGGAATAGGCTCAAAAAATATTTTTTTGAGGACAACTGTCTTATTTTCAGAAAGATCGAGAACATAATAAAATAATTCCACAGGTAATTAGTTGTAAATATCTGGGGGTGATAATTAATGAACTATTTGGATGGGGGAGCACGTCATCTTTACTGTTGGGAAGACGTAGAAATCTTTACTCTTTGTACTGCGAGTGTTAAGGAAGGAAAGTAGTTAATCAAGAGAAGTAGCATATACAACCATTGTCCGGTATTAGGGTACCGAACAGCGCGTGAAAGGGCCAAATAAACTCAACCGAAAGAGTTCTGAAAGAAGAAGCAAAATTTGTTAAAAGGAGAAATTCGTTAGGAAATATTTTCAACAAAGTATGGACATGGGAATCATTGGCGAACCGTAGGAAGAAAGCAAGGCTGTGAATATTTTATGAAACATTAGAGAAAGATCGGGCATGGAGGGAAATTCAGGAAAGAATGCATGAACCCAATCGGGTTCGTACATTCACGATCATATTAGAATCAGCACTTTACGACCATATTAGAAAAATACGTCCAAGAAAACAGAGAAATGATGTTGGAAAATACTCTTTTCTAAATAGGGCTATCGAGTCATGGAATAGATTGCCGGCAGCACTAATGGAGACTTTTCCCATTAACATCAAGACTTTTAGGTTAACATTAAATTCTTGCAATAGTGTAGTAAGCGATAAGATCAGTAGTCTGTGAAGGGCCTCTGCATTTAGTAGGCATACTTCAAATGAAATAATATTGTACCATGTACTGCATTATATGTATCTTAGTGATCTTTATGGTATTATATATTTTTTTATTAGATGTATAGTAAGTGTGAAGAATTTGCCACCTGGCTTAATGCCCAAAGACAAATAAATTATCTATCTACATCAACAGTATCCACGACAGCGATGACCGTCTCGTCCAAGAGACCAACTTCCAAAATCGTTGGGAGTAGATCGTAGATTGGAATTTCAATAGAGTTTTTTCGTAAGTCTTTAGAACTGACGAACTTTAATTTAATTGGTTGATTTGCTCTCCTAACATATTCTACCGATATCCTCTCATCGTTTTTCAACCTCATCGTGAACGTAAGGTTGGTTGGTTGAATGATTAGTGTTTCCAGACGCGTCAACTACTAAGATCATTAGTCTCGTAAGAGTAGTGCATGTTTTATCGCGGAATGCGGCTGTGAACTTCCCAGCTAGATGGCGATATCCAGCGCTGACCCACACGTCGATTTGTGGGGTTTTCCCCATCCAGGTATCTCCCACCAGCGGGGCACCACCCCGGCCGGGACAAGTTCTCAGCTTGTGACTGGACTCTAGACATACAAGGCGGTGTAGTACAAGTGTATGTTGAAGTAAGGGATGAACATAGGACAAGGAAGGGGTAGGAAAGATCGCACGCGGTGCGTGGCCAGTTTGTTAGGGTACTGTCCGAGCAGGTCCCTAGTGTTGATGGGAGAAACCACGGAAAACTAACGATCAGAGCAGCCGGCGGTCATAATTCTCCTACAGAGAGCGGCAAAATTCTACCCCTCTTCCTTCCGAACATGTTTCTCCGATAATTTCAAAATTAGGATTAGTTATCGTGAATCTGATGAGTCGTGGCCGTAACGCTTCATGGAAATGCCGGAAAGAGAGTACAGTAATTCATATCGTTTGACCCATGTTCTCGTAGGCGCATTAAGATCATCAGTTTTTCTTCTAAAATTCTTCCAGAAAATCTTAGAGGAAACCGGCTGAGAATTGTGCCGATCGATTTGTGTTGTTTGAGGATTTATGTTGTTGAGAGGAATCAAATACGTTTCTGATCACCTCTGAAAGGGCCATAAGTCGCCCAAAACGATTTTCAGTTGTCTATAGAATGCAAATACACCTTTTTAGAGAAATTTCTCAGAATCTTGAGGATAATCCACAAAAAATAACTAATTCCTAACCAGGAGACCGAGAAGCGTAGAATAACAATTCATTTGTCTGTATTGGCGACCGGAAGTGGTTTAACCGTGAGTGACGGACAGATGGACGGACGACGGACAGACAGACAGTCGTTTTGTCGCAACTACTTTTTTGGTGGACGACCCATGTTAGAAGTAATTTACAGTGTGTTATGTGTGAGTGAGAGAGAGTGAGAATGAAATTGAGAGAGACAGAGAGAGAGAGATTATCCTTTTTGATTTTGGTTGATTGGTTAGTGATTCCAGGCGCGTCAACAGCTTAGGCCATTAGTCCCGAAAGTGTAGTGAATATTTTTCCGGGAGGTGGCGGTGATCTTCCCCCACTGGATGGCGAGATCCGGCGCAGACATACCGTCGGCTAGCGGGGTTTCCCCCTAACCAAGACTCTCCCACCAGCGGGGCACCGCCGCAGCCTGGACAAGCTCTAAGCTCCCGACCGGTCTCCCGGAATATGTGGTAGTGTAGTGCATATAGTGTAAGTGTGTGAGTAAGGGGAGAGGATAGGACAAGGAAGAGGAAGGAAATATCGTGCGCGGTCCGTGGCCCGTTTTTTATGGTACTGCTCCGGCATTCGCCTGGTGTTGATCGGAGAAATCACGGAAAACTACCGACCAGAGCAGCCGGCCGCTAGAATTCTCCTTCAGTTCATTTTGGAGTATCAAGATCCCAAGAAACGAGTGTTTTTGTCCAAAAATCGCCTTTTTTGGCACAGAATTACGATGCTTTCTCTATACTAAGTAAATAGTACGCGAGAAAGCAATCTCTAATCTACATAAGTATTATGCCAGAAAATAAAATGAAAGGACGTCGAAAAAGAGAACAGGAGCAGAGTATCGAATCAGCTTCTCTAACCATTTCAGAGATACATCAACTGTATAACTGCAATTATAATTCTTCAAAACTGAAAATTAAAAGAAAATAAGCACACGGAACAGACAGGGACTCCCGGCAGACAGTTCTTCGATGCGACTTTAGGACGACAGATATAGAATGTTAATATCAAGAGAACTCGGTGAATAATGATAAATGGTGTATTTTGTATATAGTATAATTAATATCAAAAATATATTACAAAACAATAAAAATGCACTGAAAATAAAACAAAAAAGATATAAAATCAAAAATGTTTTCACTACACTTGCATCTTGAATAGAGGTTTTCGAGAGCTGTTATGACTTATTTTCCAAAAGTTTGAAGCCAGGATAAAATTAGACCTTTGCTTTGAAAATAACTGAACATTAGCACAATGATACATAATACTGCTTCACTATCTTCAGTTTTACTTACAACGCACACTCTAAAGAACAGTAATACTGTCAAAAAGTTTGGAGCATGAATGTAATAATACTGTTACACATCTCATCTGGCACCTTTGTTCAAAATTAAATCATTCCAAACTAGCCCTGAAGAAGTCTAAGAAGAAACGAATATATAGTGACAGGCAAAATCTCGCTCTGCGAAGATGGCATGATGCGATCCATTTATTCGAAAGAAAGTTTCCCGCAACGTCAACAAAGAAATGAAGAAGTTTGTGTGTGTGAAATGAAGTTTTTTTCTTCTAGAAACACAATGAGTCGGAAATACTGAATGAAATAAAGGAATGGTATGTTCAGTCAATTGTCTATTGTAAGATATTCTTTCAAGTGTAAAATTAAAACTACAGAAGGGTATTTGCGTAGCTAATAGTCATAATTAACGGGCAACGAGCTTTCACGCTGTCTGTAATTTCTCATATGGTGGGACAATGACTTTTTCAGTCAATTGCCTATTATAAGATCTTATTTCTAGTGTTATGACGAGTAAAATTAAAACTACAGAAGAGTATATGCGAGGCTAATTGTCATACTTCCTGAACATGAGCTTTCACGCTGTCTGTAATATCTCATATGGTGGGACAATGACTACGATATATATGTATAAAATAACATTTCATTTGAACAATAAGATAAACAAGAATTTCGAACGAAAGAGCTCCAAGAGAGGCAATTTGTGAGCTGCGATACGCCAAATTCATATTGAGATTCAAACGCTCTTCAATCAGTTTTCATAAACACACAACGAGAACAAAAACCGGTCAACAAGCTGGTCGTCAATATATATATATATATATATATATATATATATATATATATATATATATATATATATATATAAAAATAGAAACACACTTGTCAGACCTTTACTAAAGTTTCAACCGAGGCATATTGACGACCAACTTGTCCGGTTTTTGTTCTGGTTGTGTGTTTATGAAATCTGATTTTTGTACAAAGACCGCCTGTTCAAAATTTTACAATCAACTTCAGTGAGTCTATCAACAATTCACAATGAGATAAATCTCGCTATCAAAAACTTGAAAAACTTAATGAAAGATACATTTGTAGACACGTGTGTCGAAGAGCGTTTGAATCTCAATATGAATTTGGCGTATCGCAGCTCACAAATTGCCTCTCTTAGAGCTCTTTCGTTCGAAATTCTTGTTTATCTTATTGTTCAAATGAAATGTAGATATGAAGATTTTCCTTCCATTCAATTTAAAAAGCTAGTAAATGAGAGAAAGTTTGATAATTATACCAGTTTCCAGAACCACTTACAGCAGGATTGGCAAAACAATATCAATTTTTTTGACAAAGATCTACTTCATAATGAATTAAGTTCTGTATATGCTGATGATAAAAAACGTTTACCTGCTCATGAGCTCCTAAAATATTTTGTAGGAAGTGGTTCGGAAAATGTGTATGAAGAAGTTACGAAACTACTTCGTTTAGTGTTAACCATTCTTTTATCAACAGCAACCAGTGAACGGAGTATGAGTACTCTCAAGCGGATGAAAACCCATCTAAGAAATTCAATGAGCAACAAGACTGTCTTGCGCTTAGTAATTGAAATGACTTGTTTATTAGTAATTGAAAAGAGACTTATTGAGGAACTTTCTTCAGATCCGCAGTTTATTGAACGAATTATTGAAATGCTCTCACAAAAGAAGGATAGAAGAGTGGACTTAATTTACAAGATTGTGTAAATTATGCTGTGTTAATTGCGCGTTTCTTCGTACTTCTTACGGTAAGGTTTTCTTCATCACAAAAATAATTAATTAATTATTTTTACAATATTGCAGTGGCGGCTCCTTTGGGTAGGCAAAGTAGGCACTGCATACCGTAATGTATATGTACTAGTTTAATTCATTTCATACTAATAATAAAAGATTAAACAACTCTTACAATTTTAATATAATGTAAGTATTATTCGTCTGAAAATGTACAATTATCTAGAAACGTATAATGTTCATTATCGTTCATATTTCCATTTCAAGCGAATTCTAATAGCACGCGCGCCATGCGATCTGTCTCGTCTCTTCCCACAGACTTGCGCCCCCTTGCACCTCTCAGTGTAGGCACGTCCCGGCGCTGCCTCGCTTCGCACCATATTCGGAGAAAAGGTGCTGCAGTAAGCGTAGAACACTAGCACGCTCAGTCCATATTTTGCGCATGCGCGTGGTGTGTAGGCCAGCGAATTCGCTTGCTGCCTGCCCGCACGGGAGACTCATTTCCACTCACATGCAAGCCGCGTGGCGCGGTTTCACTGTTTTGTTGAGTTAACAAGCGAAGAAAGTGATTATTTAGGAAGTATTTATTTGTTTCATTTTAAATTAGTATGTAGCTGCGGAGTATTAGTGTTACTTGATTTTTTATATTTAAATCTGATTTTACGTTAATATTAGGACAGATACGGCGAATGAACTACTACGTACAAAATTTTCTCATCTGAACGTTGTAGAAAAGAGAGAAATTTTGGACAATAGTCGATCTACTCCTATGTTGAGTAAGGTTGTACATCGTACTGGCGAGAAAAAATACAAGAATATTACCTCCTTCGTGGAATGATTCACACAAATGGCTAACATGCAGTGAAGTTTATGATAAACTTTATTGTTGACCATAACTTTTATTGTCAATTAAGGAGAGTACTTGGAATAGAAATGGATAGTTTGACATGAAAAATATCAAAAACTATACAAAAACATGAAATGTCAAGAGATCACACGTGCAATTTAGTGAACATTAAACGCCTTAAACGCCTGAAAAAAAAATTGAATGAGATTTCTGAATTATTGTCAGAGCAACACAAACTCGTTACACTTTTTTTAGAATCTAACTTGAAACTTGAACTTAGGTATGCGCATTCTTCATAGAAATAATGCTTTGAAATGTAAAGCTATCAGTGAGACAATTGTTTTGAATAAATTAAATAAAATTACAAAAAAATGGATTAGGATGGGACCCACATGCCCCCTCCTAGGATCCGCCGCTATTCAGTAATTTGTTTTGACTTCCCTGAACATTTGTTCACGAACCGACACTGCAATGTAATCAATACGTTCTTTAAACTTTTATTGCGTGTCGTAATGATGCTAAGAATACAAACAAATTCTTTATGTTTTTCGTTTATTGTCTGCCATAAGTCTGTTAAAGTGTTGTAACATTTCTTTTGATAATATAGATTCTAGAGAACATTAAAGATCATGATGTCTTCAGTTCGCGTTATTGTTGAGCACTTTCAAACGTACAAGTCACGGTACGCCATTGTACATTATGAAGACGTATGCAAAAACAGCACTGCATGATACCACGTCATGATCTGAAAATCTGGTCATGACTCACAAACCTGAACACTTCGTCAATGCAGGCGCATGATAAAGCGAGGGGAAAGATTGTCGCCTGCTGAAAAGTACTTTCATGTTACTTCACTTCGCAGCGGTCATCAAATGAGGGAAATATTCTATTTAATTATTATTCCATTACTATCGACTGAGCAGTGGTCAAAACGATTTAAGGTATCTTAATATACCTTCGTAAGGGAATCAAATTGTATTGATAATTAAATTATAAATACATTTTAAGATGAATCTTTTGTGTTTTCTATACTTGAAACCAGGATCGAAAAAGAAACAAACAAACAACAACAAGTATTTTAAAACGTCCCAATGTATATTTTAGGATTTATTTTGTTATTATAAGTTTTTTTGAGGATCTGTGGAGGAATATTGATTTTTAAATTTGGTTTATATAAATTAAAATACTTATTTTCATAATCTGAACAGTCAAACTAAAATTCATTCAGAATTGCCAAATACGCAATTAAATTTTCGTTAATATTATTATGAATGGGCAATGAAGTAACAACTGCCTAACATGTAACAAAGTTGCAAAATAGGGTTGCTTTTTACTGTGAGTTTATATTGAACATGTGTTGTCTTAGCATTTGTTTGTGCGTTTTTGTTGTGATGAAATTGGAGTTGTCACTTCTAGAAAATAGAGTTTATGTTTTATTGTCAGTTTGCTTTATTCTGTATTTGTGCTGTTTTCCGTGGCCTACTTGTTGATATGCATTCGTTACGATTAAATTTCAGTTTTCAATGAATTTTCTGATACATAAAATTATAGGGTTTTTTATTTTATTTGAAATAATTTAAAAACAAATTAAGACATTTAAATGGAATTTTAAAGATTTTTCAAGGTTTTTTTTAGCGTTTTTAAAATATGGGTACGTTTTCTGGGCTGCAGAAAATTTAGGCAACCTTATCTATTTTTAAATTTGTTTTTCTCTTTCTTTCCTGTTCACCAAATCATGCTTTTCAGGAAGTTGAACTGGTACATCATATTAAAATTTTGTATTTTATCTATACAGAACCTCGATTGATCATTGATATGTTTTATCCCAAACTTTCAAAGTCCATAATGAATGTTGTGGCAGTATACAAATTGATCCTTTTCGTGAAATAATCAAGGTTCTCTTATTCTCTCTTTCGAATCCATTAAAGCGTTGTGCCTGGAGCGGGCATATTTTTTTTTCAACTGTGAGCCTCAAACCTTACCCGAAAGAGGCCACGATTTCGCATCAAATAATTCATTTATTCTTGATTAAACAATTGGGGTCTTTTCTCTTCTTTGGGGAAATCAGTAACGTCCATTTCACTATCACAGTACTCTGAATGATCTGAAGATGGGTAGATGGTAGGTCATATGGTGGGTTTGGTATATGAATGTCAGAACAATCTGGTACGGGTGTAATGGCTGACCTAAGTTATTGTAGTAATACATTGCCAACGTTCATTTGAAATTTAATTACTCGTAAATTTCACAGAAACTGTGGGTAATGTGAAGAAACCAAATCCACATATTTAATCACGTTGCAATACGGACTCATTGTCACCCTGCTTTTAATCAAAAGCAGCAAATTATTGCAGCCCCGGATTTACGTATGACTTAGCGCGTGCTAATTTGAAATACGAAATACCGAACATTTTGCAAAAACTGTTCGTGACAGAAGAAAACTAAAATTATATATGTAATCAAGATGAAAAACTGATTCATAATCACCCATGTTGATCAAAAGCAGTAAATCGTCGCAGCCGTTATTTTACATATTATTTTGACGGGATTTTGTCTTCAACGGCGTTGAGTATAAATGTCTATGGAAGTCGAAAATCGTATTTAGGGAGACGGGAACAGATTCTGATACCTGAATTTGTGAATTTACCAAGGTTGAAAATAGGGGTACAAGGTAAGAAATATATCTATCTCTCTCTCTCTCTCTCTCTCTCTCTCTCTCTCTCTCTATATATATATATATATATATATATATATATATATATATATATATATATATATATAAAGAAAGTCGTGTTAGTTACACTATTTATAACTCAAGAATGGCTGTACCGATTTGGCTGAAAATTGGTGAGCAGGAAGCTTAGAGCCAGGAGACGGACATAGGATACTGTTTATCCCGTTCGACAGCGTTCCTGTGTGAGAATGCACGTTTTTGCACGTTTTCGCGTGATTTCGCGGGTTTTCGCACCTTTTCGAGGGTTTTCGCATGTTTTCATGCGTTTTCGCACGTTTTCACGCGTTTTCGTATGTTTTCGCGCCTTTTCGCCTAAGTTTTCTGTGCTGGTGGGTGTTTCTGGTACTTAACTGAAGAGTGCAACCTATGCACCAAAATACAGGAACAATAATGAATGATAAATCTACTTAATTTTTTTATTTGTATTTTCTAATAAACAATTTAACTTAATAAATTCCAAAATATGCTTATTTATTTCCTTTAACAGCCGGTCCCTATGATTACAGCTTTGTATTTATCTCTTAAACAAAAATCAATTCCAAAAAAAAAGTTCTGCTACGTAATAGATTTTTTAACTATCTATTTAATAACAGAGCGTTTTTCTAAAAATTCTTCTTTGTTTGAGAGAAAAACACAAATCTGCAATTGCTTTATTATCACGAGTGCAACAAGGATAGTACAGTTTCTCACAGTGAGTGCGACGCGAGAAAAAGATGGGACCGGCTGTTAAGGCGGAACAGAGTTCGCCGGGTCAGCTAGTTTTGGAATAAAACTATTCATTTAATTTTGACAGAAAATCAGTGGTTTAATGATTTTACGTAAAAATTAGTTTTGAACAGTTTGTAGTAATTTGATATGACTCGGTGCGGAATTGCGCTATACAGGGCATATGTTAGTGAAGGACAAATTATTGATTTAAATGACAGAAGACTATTTTCGACGCATGTGTGACCTACAGCTGATTAGGAGGTTAAGTTTACTCTTTTTGGCATGAACTTTATTTGATATGTTGAGTAAATGGGTTTTCCATGTTAGTCTTTTATCTAATAGAACTCCTAGATATTTTACTGTTGTTTCGGAAGGGAGCCATAGAAGATTGGTATTTTCTATTTTTAATTCTGGAGGTGTAGGCGGTCTACGAAGATTGGGTTGATATTTGAGGTGTTCAGATGCCAATCTAACTCCAATTTTTTTTAAATTGTGAATAATAACATAGTTGTGTTCCACAAGTAAATATTTGTCAGCGGCGAAGACGACGAACTCCACATTTAAATGTTGCTACTAGAATGTGACAACTGCTCTGCAAATGAACATTTTATCAGTTGTTTCGGTGGCCACTGTGATTAACTCCTTGGCTCCAGTGGATGTTTAACCGTACTGTTTTGAACTGAAGTGTTTCGTGTTTTCCGACTTTAAAGTGTTTGTGTGCGTTGTATTTCTTATGTTTACTTTCTTATTTCAATCAAGAAATAGCAATAATGCCAAACTTTGTGTCATATCCTCTGACACATGCGGCGATCAAAACCGCAACATCAAAGTTGTTCCCTCTCCTATGAAATCTCTGCAAAATCAGAGTGGTAACACTAAAAATATTGACTTAAATTTCCTTGTACCAGGACAGTTACCTTCCGAATGATTTTTCCTTTATTGAAAAAAGATCAAAAACTAATAGCCCAATATTTTCTCTAAGGGATTGGTATGTTATCATTCTTGGCTGCAGGAAAAGAAAACAAGTATTTCCTCACAGAAATGAACCATGAAGACTTCCATTTGACAGAAAACAATAAAATGTATCACCAACACGAAAAAAAGTGGCGAAGGTGAACCAGTTTACTGGCTGACAATGAGATGTATCCGCATTGAGAAGGTTAAACCATTTTCTATCACATATAAAACTACATTCTTACCAGAAATGACTTTTGGAAAAATTAATATCCAAAAGAAAAATGGAAACAGACGTCCTTTTAGAAAGTCTAGCTAATGTCCCACCAGATCTTCTTTATAGCACATCAAGACCGACCTCCATGGTGAAAAAGAAGTGATGTAATGTCGTAATATAAAGAAGGATCTGTAAATTTATACTTCCTATTCATTACTACTATTATAAAAACTAGAAGTCCGCAAGAGGTATCCTTCAAGAAGAACCTGCCAGTAATGACGACTGCATCATTTACGCAGAATTGAGGCAATGAACGCATTTTTATTTGTATTTCAGGCAAATTTTTATTTTATTTTAAGTATTTTTTAATTACTTACAATAATATTGGTAATCTTTTTAGTAAACATGTTTTGTTCTGGGCGCATTTGTTTAATAAAATATCTTATTTTAACTTTGTAGTGTTCAGTCTTGTTACGAATTTACCTTCCATATTATTTTTTGTATTGTGTATTAACTTGCGAAAGCTGAACACGTGATTGGTAGGATTGTGAACTTCAATGGGTGCGATTTTAATGTTCTCTTCTTCGTTGTTCACTGGGTTCACTGAATTTTCCGTTGTTGATCCAAGATTATCGAATCTATTTGAAATTTTCATATTGTATTAGGATTGCAGTTCGGGAATTTCTGTGGTTTTCTGTTTTTTTAGCAGTAATTGAATTATAACTAGCAGGTCTTTGAATCGATTTTAAGAGGTGTGCATTGGTAACTAGCACGTATTTATTTGGAACTGTAGGTGGTTGCTGAACTTGTTACATTGATTGAGTGGGTGAGCAAGTCAGTTCGCTGCACATACTATCTGATTTTTGTGTGGCAGTGGCTGTTGGTGTTCTGTTGCTGTTGTGGGGGCTGCTGTTGAGGCCACATTTGAAGGAATGCAACATTGACACGGAAAGTAATCCTCCAGCGAGATGTGTCTCCGGATGCCATAATTTGAAGTAATCTGTCATTGCGTTCCATCGTAGGACCATTTTAAATCAGCAGGAATCTCCACCACTTATTCTTTTGTTATGATATAATTCAAAATCTCTTGAGATGACCGCTTATTGAAGGTCAGTCTACAAAATATGCCTGGTTGTTGGCCGCTTATCAAGGTGGCCACTGAAAAGGGCGAATATTTACATCTGTCTTAACGGAAGATCCGTTCCACGAAAAAATGTGCGTTAGTGGAGGACACTCCTTACGAGGGGGCCGTATCAGCAGGTTTCACTCTATTAAGATATTTTAGAGCAGTGGTTATTGCTTGATTAAAATTACCTCGTATTATAAACTGATCTAGTGACTTCTGCAGCATCATTGATAAGTTCTCTTCCGTCGCCCAAAGGTCATTTAGTGGGGTAATTGAGATGAAGACGAAAACAAAACTGCGCAGACTATTGGCAATATGAAAACAGGAAACGATTCATTTTTCACATAAGTAAAAACTGAAACTATGATTATTTTTGAGCGTGTGCATTCGTGATTCTGAGGAATTTGGCAACTATTAAATTCTAGTCAAATACAGTATTTTTTTTCATTCAAAAGTAAGGACATTTATATCTCATCAATATTTTCACTAATTTGTCTATTAGCACCATCAATTCTAATAATTAAAGGGATTTTAATTTACGAAGCGTAACCACGGAACGCATCTCCAACTTGGACCGCAAAAGTCAGTCCACAGTCACTCGCAACATCTTGTCCCGGACATAGGTACCCTTGGCTGACAGGACTGTCCCGAGCAGTCACTGACGTAGTACAGAAACCCCGCGTCGCACGGTGACTACTCACCTCCCTCGCCTCTTATGACGTGTTCATCGTCGCACCCCGCGCGTCACAGTTGCAGCTGCCTGCTTCCCGCCACCGCCTCTCTCAACCGCACAGCCCCCGCCGCCGCCGCCCCGCCTCTCCCTCCACCACGCCTCCACCGTCGCAACCGCCCCCGCCAACTTCGCCACTGACATCAGCGCCACTATCGCCAGCGCGAACGCCAATCTTAACTGTTCCTCCCCGGTCACCATCACCGCCGCAGCTGCCACCACCCCTCGTAACCGTCCTAGCAACCGCCCTACCGTGCCATCGCCATCTTTACCGCCGTCACCGTCACACCGTTCCATCACGTCCACCACCGCCGTCTCCACCCAACTCCATCTCTACCAACGCCATCACCATCGTTGCCACGTCCATCGCGTATGTCTCCGCAGCCGCCGCCGCCACCTCTGCAACTGCCATTAACATTAACACGCGACCGTCACTCTCAATCGTCCCATCCCACTACCACTACCCGAAACCGTCCCCCAATCACCTTCTTCTTGCCACTGCAACCTTTACAATTGCCACTTCTGTCACCGTCACTGTCCCTGCTCTCGCCCCCGCTCCCGCCGCCGCCACCGCCGCTGCCACCGCCGTCGCTACGTCCACTGCCGCTACCACCATTGGACCCGCACCTCCACTGCCACAACCGCCCTTACTATCGCCACCACAATCGCAGCCGCCAATGCCACAACCACCGCTTCTGCCACGGTCATCTCCACCGCTACTACCGCCAGTACCACCGCTTCTACCACCGCCACCGCCTACAACGCCGCCACCGCCACCACCACTACCACTGCTTCTGCCACCCTCACCGCCACCGCCATCTCCTCCAGCACCGCTGCCGCCACCGCCACTACCACCGCTTCTGCCACCGCCACCACCGCCACCGCCCTCCAGCGCCGCTGCCGCCACCGCCACTACCACCGCTTCTGCCACCCCGCCCTCCACCGCCACCTCCTCCTGTGCCGCTGCCGCTGCCTCCGCCGCCGCCACCCCCACCGCCGCCGCCGCGCGCCGCCGCCGCCGCCCCGTTCGCGCCTCGCCGCGCCCTGGAAAGCCGTCGGCACGGGCCGCGGCGCGGCGGCCGCGAAGCTCGCGCGCCGCGCAGTCCTCGTGGAGCGTCGACGGCGGCCGGTCCCCTGGCGCCAGCGGAGCGCTCCTCCAGCACGACGGTCTCGGCGGCGGCGCAGGCGGCGGCGCGGGCGGCGGCGGACGCGCTGGCCGCGAGCGCCATGGCAGACGCGCGCACGTGGCCGCTCCAGGTGGGTGCAAGGATTCTTGGCCCTAATCATGCCTGAGGAGCCGGCGAACGCAAGAGTTCAATTCTTGGCGATGCAGTGACGGTAAATGCAATGGATGTTCTCTTCACATATCAATTCGGTTATTAAACTGCACTTGTTATGAAGATCATAAAATGGACAGTTTTCTTCACAAGACTTGTCAAAATGTCGACAACTCAACAGAATAATAACATAGTACAGTAATGACAATCATTGTGGGATGTGTAAAATTGTCAATCCTGGGAGTTGAAAATCCACGTCGGAAATTGCTGTAGTATACATGGTGTTTCAGATAGAATGCGTGTTCTCATACTACAGAACACTACGTATTCGTCAATTACTTTAGTATCTTAGAAGTTCCGACTCTCGTGACGTTCTACATATTTCCTTTTATGGTATGTACTTTTTTTCATAGAAGTCTTATTATATTGATGTTCCATGCGATAAAAAATTTACGTTATAACTCTGAGAATAGAAGCGGCAAAAACGATCATTTGGCTATCTCAGGCAAGCGGCTCGGGTTCAAAAAATATTTACTCATGCAGCTGCAAAGGGAGGTTGAAGCCCATGAACTCTTCCAACGATCTTGAACTTCCCAGAACCTGGAGAAATCGCACTGTAAACTGTTGAGTTAATTGGAGCAATAAATTTACCAGGCTAAAGATAACAGCTCTGCCATGTTTAATGATGGAATCGGATTTATATCTTCTAGTATTCGTGTGGAATTAGTTGAGTATATTTCAGACATATGAAATCCTTTTTTAATCAAAACACCGTGAATTAGGTTGAAAAGAATCCTATCTCTGGATAAGTATTATTTTCCAATAATTCCAACTGGTGAGAGAAGCCTTCGGTATTCCAACGCCGCACGCAGTATTGAATTTTACGATTAGTCCTTTTTAGGAAGAAGAAAATAATTTCTAAGGGAACGAGAGCGAATTCTCAGCCATGCGTTATTTATCTGAGAGTTCGCTGACCTGCTCGGGTGTAAGTTATGGAAGAAATCACACATCAGCTTTCTTACATACAACACATTGATTTTTCAACATTGTAATATGTGCTTGCGTAGGAACTACTGCATAAATGTCATTCATGTTCTAACTCCAAAACAAAATGTAATGTGTATCGTCTTAATTCATCAAACATATTTATTGAGATTTTTTTTATAATTTTACGTTTTTAATGAAAATCGAGTTAACTTGGATTCCTACTTTCATTGTAAATGTTCAAAATAATTTGATTTAATATTTATTTTATTAAAATTTCTTGGCATTTGCATCCGTTTTGCATTTAAGGAAGATCTTCAAAGAATATTTATTTCTTATCTCTCAACACGAATTACTGTTAAATCTAAAGTAAACTTTTGTTACAAAACGCTTAAATAAAATTCATATTTAGTTTTAGAGCGGTAAGAATAAGTTTTCATGCGGTAAACGAGGTATCTTTTCAAGTCCGGATTAATACACCACAATTGCACACTCATCTCTTTTTGTTGTTTGCAATTATAAAAGTTTCGCTAGGAAGAGTAACAAGTGTCGAATAAATGTCACAGATCTCAGTACACATTATTGAGAATGTTTGTATCATAACAAATTTGCTAGTAAGCACAATGAACATACAGATAAATAATAATACATTTTACAGGAATGCTAGGAAAGTCATGAATACATTTATTTTTACTTATATCAAAATGCAAGTACAATAATTATTATTGCTGTCCCAAATTAGAATGTGTTGATAGAATGTTTGAAAACAAAGTTCGGTGACTCATCGTACTTGATTGAATATCCGACTTGGGTGGTGAAGGCTGCATTGCGAGCGGCGCTGTGAAGGTCTCTGTGTCGAATCCTGTCTTGCAACTGGGCGCCCGGTGCTACTTGCGTGTTGTTATGAAAGGTCTCTGTTTGGCTGGCTCCATAACAGTCCAATCTGTAGGGCAATGAATGATCCAAGTGCTTTTCCTTAAATTACTTTTCGAACAATCATTTATTCTCGGCATTAATTATTAGACATTTCGAGATATTTAATTGTTTATGACCACACTTTACCTTATCTGATAACTTTAAAGTGTGTTATTTTAAGAGGCATTAAGTTTTCAGAGATTATTATTTAAACGACATAAAATTGAAAAGATTTACTAAATAGAAGTTCTATTTTGTTACTGTAATTTGCTTTAATATTAATGCTGTTTTCTTATCACATATAGGCTACTCACATGTAGTTTCATTATTTGTTGTTAAGAAGCATCAAGTTACAAATTTTTCGTCCTTTCTTCTACATCCATTATTCTTAAATCGATTGAAAAGAGGTTATTAAAGAGCGTTACTTACGTGTTATGACGATAGCATATTACTGTAAATGCACGTAAATAGTCACCCATAATTAACACTTAACTTATTGGCTCGTAATCCAAATTCTCAGAATCTTAAATATGGATGGTTGTGTTCCAGCATTACTCTAGACGTGTGGATCAACTGATATACAGCACTAATACCTTTGAGCGACGAAGAAAAAAATTCAGGGTTCGATTTCGAAATGTTGCAGAAGAATTTTGTCATCTTTATAAAATGTGGTTTCATGCAACCCGATTCCGCAATGCATTTAGGTTTGGCGGGGCGGCGTTGCAGGTTGGAATGGTCTTTATGTAGAGATTAGATTCATAGAGGTTGATGTTTTCAGAGATATTCGCTAGCAACAATGAAAATCAAGTGTTCAATTTATGAAATATTAAATACTCACTCATGAGAACATTGAACTGTATTTTGTAAATCATTGTTTTAAAAGCGAAAATAGCTTCGAATCCAATTTAGAACGATCCCATTCCTGACTTTTTCATTACATTATAAAGGCCCAGCTCTGTGCCTAACGTCTTACAGGTCCGATACTATGTAGCTAACGTTCTAAAATTGCTAAGCGTTTATTAAAAAACAAAAAAGGAGAAACCCATGCGACGAAATTGCACCGAATATCAAATAGGCAATTTTATTTTACATAGAATGGGAGATTCTGCAGTTTCTTGTCAGCCGCGCTACAGAGGGAGAGCTAAGCAAAAGCCCCCTTTGCATGCTCGAAAGTATTAATGGCTAAGGACGCACGGTTTTAGTGTTACGCACGATAGTAATGTAAGCTGCAGAGTAATGTGTGTGGCAGATGTAATGCGCACCATCTGATTTGTTCAAAGTACTATCACGAGACGAAATTACTTCTTATATGGCGCCTATATTTGACGTGAAGACAATACGTGTAGACACAGCATACTGGAATAAAACCGCAGATTCGCAATGTTTTGATGCCATGGAGGCTACCGACTTGCGAAGTCGGACAGAAATCAACAACCAGAAAGACAATACACGTTCTGAAGTGAAGAAAAGTTTAAAAGAACACTTGAATTAGAGAGGCGTAAATTAGGAGGGGGGAATTTGATGGAAGAAATGCAATGTCATATTATCTGTGTATTTGATTGAGGACAATATTACAAAAAAAAAAACCAAATGCACTACAATATTTGGGAGAGTCCATATAGTGAATTGTATATATGGAATTGGACCTAGAGAAAGGACTTTTGTTATTAGAAAGGTGAAGAAGACAAACATAGGTATTGCTGCTGAAAATTGTGAAATTAAGTAAATGTTTTATTGTTATTTTCAGTATAAAAGCAATGTTGGGCTAAGTTTTTTATTATGAATAAATGTTCTCTTTTATTTTGAAATTGAAAGCGTTTTAATTTGATATTTTCAGTAAGTTACCTTATTCAAATCTATGATGTATGTCGTAGAAAGGGATATTTTTATTTCCCTCCGTTCAGTACATAATAATAATAATAATAATAATAATAATAATAATAATAATAATAATAATTATTATTATTATTATTATTATTATTGTTGTTGTTGTTGTTGCTAGTTATTATATTATTAAAACCATCTCAATACTATGTACACCATATTACATTTCTCATCTTAAATCTGTTTGAAGAACCTATGGAGATAAATTCTCCACCGAGCAGGTTTACAGGCTTTTGTGTCAATGGCCACTTATAAATTGTACACGGCCATCCTCCTCCATATTAAATATTAGAAATTATAATGTTTGTAAACAACAATATTTGCTACTTATAGGGCGAAGAAAAACACATGTATAACATAGTACATAAGAAATAGGGAACGATCCCTTGAAAAACATCGCGAATCTAATCTTTGAAGGAAATTCCACGAAAAAAATTGAAACTTGTTATCAATTGTCGTTTTTCTTTAAACATGTCACAATCGGTTCGTTTTGCCTATTACGTGTATATCCCCGGCCATACTTATTACAAGCTTTTTTTTCCTCTCCGAGTTCGTACCGGATGCCAATTTTAATGTCCCATCAGGATGTCATCTCATTTTCTGTGCCAATCTTAGCATTTTCATTCAAATATCACTAGATGTTGCAATTCTTATGTTATAAAAATGTATAATTTCTCTATTTTTACAAAATGTTTCAGTAGCTGCATCGCGTTTTCACGCCAAAATTTTTCAGTGTTTTTACCTCGAAGCGTAAATGTTTTTCAACATTTAGCACTCAACTGAAGCTGGTTAAACCTTGGGACTTATCTCTAGACATTACTTTTCCTTACAAACTCTGGTGATTAAGTACTTCTGTCCAGAAATATCAATTGACTAAACTTAGAATTTTCTATTTTATCATATTTATTCATGTAGCTCCAAACTTGCACATTAATTATACAATAGATAAGATTTCATTGTATGAATCACAAGACTAAACAGTAAAGCTTATTTTTGCTGTAGTATTTTCGATGATTTAGATACAGTATTTTCGATGTATCGAAATTCGGCAATGTCATTTGTATCTTATACTTCCTTTTTTCTGAAATTCAGAGAGTTGGTTGTCTCATTGCGTGAAACAACGTTAAAATGATTTCTTCAAAGCTAGCTCGTTGTTTTCATTTCATTTTCTAACCTTTTTTATTCACTTCAAGAATATTTTGTAATGAAACAAAATGTACGTTCAATTAGATGCAAAATGTATAAGTTAAGTTAAACTATCTCCTGTCCGCACGTATTAGCGACCATGGAGCACAAGGCTGAATGGTATCGCTTGCATGGCAAAATTAACTACCTAGAATTTGGAAATGTCTTGTGGGTATAGACTCCAATTTGGGGGGTCTACTTTTTTGAAGCAACACTCAATAATATAATATTGGTTAGCGTCCGTAATTATTTTATCATATTAATGTCAATATAAAAGTTCGGAAAAATATTTCCGTTCCTATTCAGATTTTATAGGAATTATTCTGCCTGAGTTTCCGCGTTGTTACGGATTTTAGATAAGTAAATCCCCTCTGTTCTTTCCCTTGCATGCCATCAATTTTTCACTTACCCGACTCATTCCTCTTTGTCACCTTGTGTTTCGTGATTCCACCTCCCTCCCTTGGACACTGTCACTTTTGTCCCTTTATCTTGTCCCATCTTGTTTCCGTTCAGTTTCGCCGCGTCCGGTCCTGTTTTCATTTCGCCTCTAACATCCGCTGGGCAGCATTCTTGCAACAACTTTTTATTGTTCTATAGTTTCCGTTTCGAGTTTGCTTATAGAACGTTTATACTCAAAACATTTTTTGTGTGACCGAATTCCAAACACGGAACCTCATTGGACGTTTACGTCCTTCCCAAATATCATTCCGACCGTTCATCCATAAAACTTGATCAGAACTGACTGTCATTTTAAAACACTCACTACTTAGTGCATTCA
The DNA here is from genome assembly GCA_011170035.1 of Teleogryllus occipitalis. NCBI lineage: Eukaryota > Metazoa > Arthropoda > Insecta > Orthoptera > Gryllidae > Teleogryllus > Teleogryllus occipitalis. Next base: position 155,296 of record BLKR01002762.1, read on the forward strand.
TTTAGGATAATTTGAATTTAACATTTTTTAGTATTTTTAAGTTTCATAATGTTTACACATTCTATGTACATCTTTGATTTATATTTTAAGAAATTATTTCTCCTCATTTCCGTTTAGTATTGGAAGGATACATTCAACAACGCTGTAACTATTGTATTCAACATGAACTATCATTCAACCTATTCAACCAAAGAACAGTTTCTCATGTTGAATCACAGGTAATTTTGTACATTCAGATTCCTAAAGGGACGGACATTCGAAGTGTGAAATGATTAAAAGAAAAGCGATTTTCTTCTTTTCTAAATGTACAATTTTCGCCAATATTTGTAATCATAATACAATTAGTGGATTGTCCATGGAGAACTAGATTCATATCTCTCAATGAAAATTTGATCCGAGAAACAGGTTTTTGAACTAAATACTCCAGCATTGATGGCAATACAGAGACACAAAGAAATGATTTGAAAAAAAAAACACACTTACAGGGGTTTTGGCAAAACACAAAAGTTCACTCCAGAGTTAGAAAACTCCACTATAAAGAGGTGTTCGCTCAGAAACGTTTCGCTGCATTTACAAATAAAGCTAATAGGTCTCTATATACTTGAATGATTAGAATAGTGATGAACGTATTACACATGTTAGAAATGTTTTAAATCTTTTTCCCAAGATCCGCATTAAATGGATTGAAATTATCGGTGCCGGTAACAATGCGCACATTTTGCGTGAAAAAGATTTGGATTATTAGCTATTCACTATCCGAAGGAAGTTGCCTTGAAGGGAAACACAGACATTATTTACATCTGTGTTTCCTGCCATGACCACTAAGTGGTCGGGAAGTTCTTCGACAAAGAAACCTCAGTAGTCAATGCGACTCAAAATAAATTAATAAATACAAAAAAATATAGAAATACGAAGAATGGGTTTGGGTTATTCCAATGAAATGATAAAACCATTCAGCAACTTCCTGAATAAAATGATAAAAAAAGGCAAACCTCATAATTAATGTAATCTACAAATTCTAAAATTCTACAAAAATTAGCACACCAATCGCCAAAGTTTATCGACCACTCCACATCCTTAATGGCAACTCCAATGGTCCGCAGATATTGAATGAAAATCATAATCTTTTAAAGAGTACAATGATTTATTTATTTATTTATTTATTTTTACGTCAAAACTGTTATGCCTGTATGTGATATGCTACTGGGAGAAGTGAAGGATAATAAATGGTCCTCAATTGCAATAATACTGGATTTGTTACTATTGGGTAAATCTTGTAGAGTAGTAGAGTTCAAATCTACACAACCATTAATATTTATATTTTTAATTCATAAACAATATTTGGATTTCAAGACACCGGCTGCCCTACGACAAACAATGCAAAAATATCACATAGTAATACGATACTCGGCGTCGACCGGTTGAAAAGTTTGAAGTGATCAACAGATTGACAAAGATTAAGAACAATGCCGTCCGAGGGCCATGCCAGGACGTCTCCTCTTCCTTCTGCCTGCTGAGCGCTACCAGATATTCCAGAGATAATGCAAGATAGTGTTTTTTTGTTCTTTTGTGTAATACTCGGAAACAATATTACAGCTTAAGCACCCAATGGCAAACCTGGGAACTCGTCGCCAAACTGATAAATCCATAGAATTCTTTCGGAAATAAGAAAAAATAGTTGATGGGCCTATTGAAATATCGTTCTCCTTTGCTTCTTTCGATGATTGAATTTTATGCGAGGGCTCAAATTAAGGGAAGTAATAATATGCAAATCAGATGAGTCTTATTTCAACATATTGCATATGCATTGTTTTTTAGATTTAACGCTCCCAATGCTACATTTCGGTCTCTTTCTTTCGATTACTTTCCGTTGATATTACTGTATTATTACACTGATACCTCTGCTTACTTATCGAGTTACATAAAATATTCTCTAATTTAAAATGGGTGGCTTGGTTTAACCGAGCTTTAACTTGCATTTTACTTTGGTGTAAATAATTAAAGAAATCTTTATTGAACATTCATCCAATTTTCACGAATAAACTATTCACTAACTAATTTGGATAAAAATGGTGACTTTTGCATACTTTTTAGTGAGAATTAACGAGTTTGTATCAACATTTGATAAGGTATTTCTACAACTATCATGTGTTAAGGTATTACATATCCAACCACATTCAAGACTGAGCATTTTTCTGAACTAAATTTGCAGAAATACCTTCAGTATTATCCACATTGTTTGTTGGATTGTTTGTGCATTTCTACAGCATTTCATGTGGCAAGCCATTACATATCCAACATGTCATGTCCAACATGTCAATCATATGCATTTCATGTGGCAAGGTATTACATATCCAACCACATTCAAGACTGAGCATTTTCCTGCACGAAATTTGCAGAAATGCCTTACAGTATTATCCACATTGTTTGTTACATAGAACTCAATGTGAAACGGTAAGGTGCGTGTACTCCATAACATTACCTGCACAATTAAAATCATCTGAAGGCTGCAATAATTGATTAGACATTGCTAATATTAATCACTGGGAAAACTTACATGAATGAGGTATCACGTTTTTCCTCTCATTCCAGAAAATAAATTCTCTGCACAATCTTGTACAGGTACCTTATATATGTAGGCTTGCCGTATTTAAAAGGTATGCATTGTATAACATTCATTCCAGAAACTCAAATTAACTGAAACTCTATTAACAAATAGAGTAGAAACAATGGGAGTCTTCTCCAGGTGCTGGACCCAGATGGTGCTCTTATCAATGTTTCTATGGTCCTAAGATACCGAGAGAAACGCAACCCGAACGGCAGTCGCCACTACTTACCAGATTGTCCCGGAAGAAGCTGATGAGAAATGATAACAATTGAAAGGATGTTGAATGTTTTCGATTATATTAATATTGGATTTCGGGTAGACTGGAGGTTCTGAACACACAATAACGTGCAATTCGAGCTCCACTTATAACTGGATAAAAATGGTGGAATCGGCTGCCCAAAGAAATGCGTTACTCTCTATATCTGAGAATCCATCGGCAGAACTTCCTCAGGACCATAATTGTCAATGCAGCGACACTGTCTAGGAGGTCCGCGAACGTCTGTTCTGATCGGTAGTTTTCCGTGATTCCTCCGACCAATATAGAGAGAATGCTGGAGTAGTTCCTTAACAATCGGGCCACAAACAGTACGCGAGCTTTACTTTCTCAATTTTGTGCCCTCTTCAACCCATAAACATTTATTTACACTCACATACACTACCCTACCAAGTTTAAAGCATATCTCTACTGCACCATCGCCTGCTGACGGAGATACCTCGAGGTGGTAACCTCCGTAAGCAGACGTGTAGGTCGTCGGCGAACCAGCTGAGTTTAGTAGAGAATTGCGGAAAACCACTGTGAAATTTACAATCTACAATTTCAATGGTTAATTTCGATAAAAAAAACTGAAGGGCAGTGGCGCAATTCTGGCTTCAGATTCGGATTCAGCGCGTCGAAATATATACAGAAACATGTTTCAAGTCGCTATGTCTGACAACAACCCCCGAAAACAAAAAAATCAATATCACAATGGTTTTTCGCTATTTAAAAAAAATGGAGGGTGATGGCGCAGTTCAGGCTTCAGATTCGGATTCAGCGCGTCGAAATACATAGAGAAACAAGTGTCAAGTCTTCGGGTCTGAAAACGTTTTTTGGGGTGTGCCTGAGTAATCAGTCATTCAGTCTAAGGACTCTCTTCCTCTCTACATCGCCGAATGTGTTGGTGCGCAGGTGGACATGGGCGGGGCGGCGCCGTGGGCGGCGGCGGCGCTGGTGCTGCTGGTGCTGGCTGGTGCGGCGGCGCCCGCGATGGCGCAGGCGCAGAGGGGCGTGTTCTTCCGAGACCGCGTCAAGTACAAGCCTTACACAGGGCTGCGCGCCGACCCCGACTCCAGCCGACAGGTGTACGTGCACGACCAGACCATCGCCGTGGTGGAGCTGGGTCCCAGGCGAAGCCTGCTCAACTGCGAGCTCATCGAAGTGCTGTGAGTATGTTGCGCTGCACAATGGTTTCAAAAACATTGTTCAATTTTTTTCTATCACGCCCCGCATTGTATCTACATGTAACACTGAAAAATCCTCCTGAGATTGTTTTGACATCTCTCTACTTTTTGAGTTAATAAAATATATTAAATATTGGGTGTTTCATATGTTTTAATAGAATTATTTTAATTAAAACACGATGTATTACATTTTTAGTAATTTTAACATTAATTTACATTTAATATTACTTGTAAATTTAGAATACAATAATTGTTACAAAAATCTGGCGAAGACGTTTATTTGTCATAAACTCCCTCCAAGTCCTCGTTCGCCTTTGGCACAGTAGTCGTTTACTTTTGTCGCAGAACCCTCATGCTCTACGCATAAAAGCAAACAATTTTTTTAATAGCTCCATACTCTCATTGTCACTACTCCGTGAAGAATTTGGATTTACAATTATGACAGAAATGTGTTCTATACATTAAACGACAACTTAGGTGAGAACTTGTGGCTCTTTTTTTAGGAATATTTAATATTTCAAATTACTCAAAGCCTTCGTTACTAGAAAGGAAACGAATTAGCATCTCCTGATTTATACCCAGTTTCTTGTGAATAATTTGAAGTATTAAAGATTCCTGTTACGGAATAACGAAGTCACATCATTTACCGTGCGAATTTTTTTCCAAAGTAGGTAATTAGAGCCGATCTGGATGGCCGAGGTGGCTAAGAGCTAGTACCGAATAAGCGCTTCGGTCCGAAGGGTCGCGGGTTCGAGTCCGGCTTTGGGCATGGTTGTTTGTCCCTTGACTTTGTATGTATCGTCGCGAAGGGCCTCGCGTTCTGCTGACCCCAGATCAGAGGAGCCCGCAAGTGTGTTGGTCTAGTGTATAGTCGAATATACGTCCCATAGGGACGTAAAGGGCAACCGGCTGTTGGCTGGATAAAAGCCCTAGAATAAAAGGTAATTAGTGATCCAAATTGGTGACAATGAATATCAAATACACGAACCCAATAAAATGTACGGAGCAATGGTAATGTAGCTTAGTGGTAAAATTCTACTCGATTGATTGTTATTGATTCCGGGCGCGTCAACTACCGAGGTTATTAGTACCGTAAGTGTAGTGCGTGTTTTTTCATCGGGAGGTGGCGGTGATCTTCCTCCCCTGAATGGCGAGATCCGGCGCCGACCTACCGTCGGCTAACGGGGTTTCCCCATAACCAGGACTCTCCCACCAGCTGGATACATCCCCAGCCGGGACAAGCTCTAAGCTCCCGACCGGTCTCCCGAAATATGTGGTAGTATAGTGCATATTAGTGTGTGTGTGTGTGTAAGGGGTGAAGATAGGGCAAGGAAGAATCGCGCGGTGCGTGGCCCGTTTGTTAAGGTGCTTCGGCATTCACCTGGTGTTGATCGGAGAAACCACGGAAAACTACCAATCAGAGCAGCTGGCCGCTAGAATTCTCCTTCAGACAGCGACTGAATTCGATCTAGCTGGAAAGCTGTTGTCGAAAATCCTGCCGCCGTCGGGACTCGAACCTAGGACCTCCCGGTCAGATGCACTGAGCCACCGCTCCCGGCATTCAACTCAACATACATAACAATTCGATGTCATTTATTTTCCATAAACAATCCATTATCACAAAAACTAGTGGCAAAAAATCCCAGCGCATAGACAAAAGAAGGGAGAATGAAACATAATGTTATAACTGGATAATCATACTACAGTAGGAGACACGATATTGTTAATGATCGAGGGTCGGTCGCCAGGAGTGTAACAATGCTCCTAAATGGATAATATTATTTGCAATTTAAATCTGAAGAACTTATGTCTAGACCGAAGCACTCGCACCATATTTATATTAAATGCAGTTTATTTAATCGATAAGAAGTGAAAGGGTTTTTGCACCTTTGCAAGAAACCTTTGCACCTTTGTAGCGCCTCTCTAAGGCCTTTCTGGGACATTGAGTGCATTACGTCACGGAGTAATCCTCCTTCAATCTAATCAGTTATTGCCCCTTATCCCTTCGACCAGGGGTCGGCGCCATTAGACCCCGGGGTTCCCAGACGGTCACCCGACCAGGAACCCGCAAAGTCTCGAATTGCTTAAATTCCGTGACTTCATGGAGCGCAGTTAAGGAATTCGGCTAGCGACGCCAGCCCTGATTTAGAGACAAAAAATCTACACCTTTCTGATTTTGACTGAATATCGAATACTTCGTGGGGGTCAAAGAGGAACAAAAGCGAAGCTAAGTACTAAATCACTTCTTTCTAGGGCTACTTCCTACCAAATGAACTTCTCCACGAACCCAGGGACATACACGACGGTTGATTCTTTTTAAGAGGTTTCGAAATATTTTGCGATACCATTGGGAATACTATTCAGTGTTCGCGCAGCAGGTCTGTGAACCCAGTGAACTACTTGAGGGTACAGTTCTAACTTCTTTAAAGGTGATGAGTAGAGCCCGAAAGTCCAGGCATTTATTTTACCTAAAATAGGCAGGCAAAAAGGCATTTTTTACGACAGTAAGGGTGCAAAATGGTATGTAAACAATCATTCAAAAGGAATTGGTGTAATAAAAGAATAATTAAAATTATTCACATTTTTATTATAATTCCAAAATATGTTTGAGCACTTAAAAGTGTAAGGAAACGATATTTTCTTTGTAATCTAAGTTCACGTGACCATCCCATATCGTGGCTCCGAATTTGTATTACTCGCGACACTCTCTTCCAAGTGCTATTTTGGGCTCCCTTTTGAATCTTGAAATGGCATCAGTGAACACGAAATTATATTTTTCGCTCTTCGCTCTTGCGTAATCGCCAGTACCGAAAAGGATGTATCATATACAGAGAGCTGTCCTCAAAAAGGATCGGATATTCAAAAGTAGGATGGAATTCCTCATGAACGAACAAAGCCTATCAGCATCAAGTTCGCGAATCGTACCAGGAGAAAAAAGCAAAATAATGAGCAAAGGACACAAATAAGTCAAAATTTGAAGAAAAAATAGACTTCAGAGCTAAAATAGGCAAAATATAAATCCACTAAAACAACTCCATAAGTGCAATTAAGTGATTCCTATAGTTAAAAATCATAAAATAGAATAAATAACCAAAAAAAAAAAAATATTTTGCCAAACTTCCGCGCCAATGAGGGTGGAAGTTGAAAAATCCTCTACACACTTCAGACACGTTTTTTAAGAGTAAAGGGCGTCATATCTCTTGCTGAGTTTATTTAGAGACCCTTGAAGATGCGTCAAAGGGAGAGTGTACTTTTGATAATGAAGCACAATAAAGAAGGAAATAAAATTACCACCGTCGATATTGTCACTTTCTATTTGCAAGTTTGTTTATTATTGAAAACATCCGTGCTATCAAATATCGAAAAGGTGGAGTAATAACAAAGTGGGTTTCTAGTAGCCATACTTAAGACGTTTTTAATTAATAATTAGTTCTTTCTTTAAGGTCATGTGAATTTTTTTTTAATTAGAAGTTTTCTTGCAATAGTGCGTGCAATATTTTCACTTTTAATAAATAACTGCAAGAAGATTTTCTCAAAAACGGCTCCAACACTTTTCATTTAAATTTTTGGTAGGGTTAGTGACAAACCCTATACGATGACATAAAGGACATATTGCTCTATTCTTTTGTTTCTTTAAATATTACAAAAATGTACTCTTTTTGACTTGTCTCTCACGTAATTAATATTTGCATTAGAGGCAATTGCATCGGATTAATGTATTTATGAGCACATGTGCTTTAAATAATGTCATATAAAGTTTCTCGAAATCTCAATAGTATTCTGTCAAATGAGATCAAATTTTCGCATTTTCAGAAACGCTCAAACGCCATTTTCTCAAAAATGGTTCCAAATTTTTTCTTCAAACTTTTTCCATGGATAGTGCTATTTGAAGACATATAGAAATAATAGAATGCTATTAGAAGACATATGACGTACATTTAATTATGGTGTATTCTTTTGTTTTTTCAAAAATTACACAAATGTAGTTTTTTTCAACATCTCTCACGCCGTTAATATACACATTTCAATGGATTTGTATACACTATTGAATTTGCGAGTGAACATTATTCAAATTACTTCAAACAAAGTATTTCGAAACCTCAATAGATTCCTATGAAAAAGAGCTTCAAATTTCGCATTACAGTAACGTTTAACGCCATTTTCTTAAAGACAGCTCCAAATTTTTCAATGAAAATTGCTATTAAGCACAAAGTGTTAGCCTTATTTGAAATTCTTAAAATAATATTTCGGTTCTACTATTTGGAAACCGAAAAGTTGAGAAAATGACAAAAAATGTACTTTAAACGGCGATAGATGGCATCAGGCAAGAAGAAAGAGCAAGACTGTACAGTACCAGTCCACACCAAGGAAATTAGAAACTTTACTATGACAAAGTCTAAGCCATTCTGTAGCACCTCTAGGTCAAATTTGTATTCATTTACAGACACAGTGCAATGCATATTCCTTCGATCTGGGGCGAATAGTTTTGAATATTTTGTTCTTTACAATCATTCAGTTCTCTTCTATCTTGTAATTCGGTCATAAAATCTAAAGAAAGCATGAAACAACTTTGTCAAAATCAAATTTCGACTCTCCAATGCAAGTGCAGGCAACTTCTCTTGCGAAAGCTAGAAGGCTCGCTGGTGTTAACTGTTTTTGATGGCTCATCAACTACCTTATTGATTCCGAGCGCAGAATTAGTGCTTGCATCTGCACTTCTACCCGACACCCACTACATTGTGACTCGACAAGCTTTGAGCAGTCAGCACCAATGAGAAATGAATTTATGCACACAAGAGACGAATAAATCCGTCAATAAAGATGATATCGTTTAACGACTCTCCGTAGAATTCGAAGAAGTGCATTAGATGATGTCGTTTGGCCTTAGAACTTGGCTTCATTATAACGGAACAAAGTGCCACGTGAAAAAATTCTTTCAAAACTTGTTTTAGGTTAACCGAAAATGATAATCTCTGCGCCTATTAATGAACGTAACTTTGTATCACGATTCAATGGTTAACTGAATTTATCTTAAGATATTTAGGGATTTAAAAATAAACTGATTAAAACTATAAAACCGCTAGTATTTTTTCACACAGAAAGTCTGGAAAGCATTCACATTTTAATTCTATTTTGCAGAAGTTATACAAGATTTTCCTACCCATTAAGTTTCAGTATTCGGAAAGAATTGTTTTATTTTTCCATTTCACTGCAATATGAATTCGCTTTGCGGCACAGTTTGCGATCTTGAGGAGAGAGGCGGTCATACAGTGCCAGAAGATCCGGGAAAAGCTCCAGTGACATGCAAGACAAAGTGGTGGAGGGAAAGCGACAAAGTGTTCTGTTCGCGAAGCAAACCATAGACGCTCTTAGTCATTCTTTTCCACAGTAACTTTCGACCATGATAGACGACACCACTGGACATTCCTGTTTTCATTAGATATCAATACGAGAAGAATATGACATGAATCATATCGTCGTGGTAACCGCAATAGTTCGTATGTCAAATCTACCGAAGTTTTCAGGGGAAACGAAAAACGTTCTCTACTTCTCATTCTTGACAGTCGCCTTCATAAATGTAAAATTATGATATTTGATTTTTCATTATACCGTCGTCTTTCGGCACCTATTGCACCTGCTGCAGTTCTTTTGATTGATCACAATGGTGTAGAAAACAAAACTAGAGGTGCTACGGAATGGCACAGACTTTCTCGTAGTAAAGTTTACTAATTTCCTTGATGTGGACTGGCTTTAAAGTCTTGCTCCATTCTCTGGCCAGCTGCCATCTATCGTGCCCAAAGTACATTTTTTCAAGTTTTCGGTTTCTAAATATTAGAACTGAAATATGACTTCAAGAATATTGAAGAAGAGTAAAACTTCGTCCAAAATAGAAATTTTCATTGACAATTTTGAAGCCGTTTTAAGAAAATGACGATTAAGCATTAGTGTAAATGCGAAATTTAAGCTCTCTTTCAGAGGAATCTATTGAGTTTTCGAAAAACTTAATTTGAAGTCATTTGTAGCGCTTCCACTCACAAATGTAATAATGCATACACATCGATGGAAATGTCCATATTAACAGCTTGAGAGGTATTTCAAGAAAGTCATATTTGTGTAATTTTTGAAAAAACAAAAGAATACACCAAAATTAACATTACGTCATAATAAACAGTGCAATTAGCACTATCCATTGGAAAATTTTGAAGAAAAATTTGGAGCAGTTTTTGAGAAAATGGCGTTTGAGCGTTTCTGAAAATGCGCAATTTGGAGCTTATTTTCAGATAAAACTGTTGAGTTTTCGAGAAACTTTACTTGACATTATTTAAAGTACAAAAGTATAGAGCTACATGGCGTTTATGTCATCGTGTAAGGCACATTTGACAGTATCCCTAGCAAAAATGTAAAGAACAAATTGGAGCCGTTTTTGAGAAAATCATGTTTTAATATTTTTTTAAAATTTCAAATATTGCTCGCATCATTGCATGAAAACTACTAAAATTTCCAAAAATCTACATGACCTTAATCAATGAAATATTTATGGACAACAAATTTCATTTGAAGGAAAAATATCTGACTTCAATTTTATAGTTGTAGGAAGACACCGAAATAAATTCAAACTTTTGCAGTTTTCGAAAATTCAGAGTAGCCGCGAAAATCGGACTTATGCCACTTTTATAAGTGTATTACATTCTATTCTTTTAAGAAATTTAAAGAAAAAATTCAAGTCGTGTTTGAGAAAATTTTGAAAATGTCTGGGGGGCTTCATGTAAAGTACCCCCAAATTTTAAAGAATGTTTTTCAAAATCTCAAAATTTCAACTTGAGCCAGATGGACAGGGGTTTCTTCTATTGAGAAAAGATCGTAAGCATTATTTAGGCGCTAGCCGTGTTCACGGACGGACGGACAGACGGACGGACGTTTTGACAAAAAACACTTTTTCGGTATCGGGGTACCCAAAAGGTCTATTTCCGTTGAAATTTCGAAATAGATTTTCCGCAGCATTACATAACTTCCTCTATAGTACGTAGTATATTACTCCGTATGTATACGAAAAAGTAAAAATATTTTTTTTGACATGCAACCTATTGCGGTTACCACGACTATATATTCCTTAGCTCTCATTTGTTCATTAAACGACAAAAACCTTCTAGGAAACATAAGCGATATAAGAGAGAATGCACGTGTCCTGAAGCTCCGGAATCCTTAACCCACCTCTTTTACTAGTAGAATTATGAATAATGCTTGCAACGAGCGTTTCTGACATTTGATAACATGTTTTGAAGTTTTACGTCAACAGGTAATTATGAGTTAGTGGAATATGATATAAATGATGTTATAAGCATTCGTGGTGGTCTGACATCCTCTTGCGCACCGTAATCCAAAGCTGAAAACACTCAAAGTCTATTGCGAGATTTCAACTCCAAACCTTTTGTTCCATGCAGATCAGTTGCCGCCCCAAACTGGAAAAGTCGATTGCATTAAAACAAATACTTTCTAAACTAATTTTGAATCATAAAAGTTTATAGACGTTTTCCAAATTCTACTTCATGGTACTAAACATAACAATTCGTTTTACTTTCTCGTATTCCACTTATATAGTATAGAGGAAATATTGTATTGCTGCAGGGAGAAGTGATTTTTTGCTAGAAAAAATCGCATTTGTGGGTTCATGACGACGAAAAATTGAATTTTTCTTGTTCCTGTATGTAGTAAATGACTTCTAATACATTGCGTAGTAAGAATATCGGTTTTGTGGGACATTAATACGAACTAAAAGTGCTACATTAGCATATACTTTCTCGCATTCATTGAAACGGTTGCGCAATATTGTAGTATTGCATGAATCTGAAAAAGTGTTTTCAACAAGGGAAAAAATACGCGCTGTCATTCGAACTCAGGTTCTTAGAACTAACACGCCAGTGACATTACCTCTACACCATCTGTCTCACAGCTGAAATCAACCTCCCCAATGGTTTAAAAAATTGAACATTTACATTTACAATTTTCAAAAATTTAGAGATTTTCATTATCATTATTTTACGATTTAGTTTTAAAATAACCCATTTTTTTAAGGAAACATTTCTATTACCAATATTTTAGTTCGACGACGTCAATTTTTTTGCAATTTTCGAAAATACGGAGTTCGCCTAAAACACGTTTTAAGCATCCTTTGCTCTTTTTTTTGGGGGGGGGGGGATCCAAAGAACAAATTTGGAGCCGTTTTTTAGATTAAAAAATACTGATAATCAAGCAGATATTACGTGGATACTGCACTTTTTGTAAAAAGAAATGTACATAACCTTATTAAAAGCTCTAATTTTTTAACATATTTCATTTAAGATTTTTTTCTAGAACTATTTTATATATATATATATATATATATATATATATATATATATATATATATATACACATATGGAAATATAAGAAAGTAAATAGTCAGATAGTCAGACGAACAGGCGAACAAACAGACGGATAGACAGACGGACATAGCGAAAAATAGGTAGAGAGACAGGTTGACCAAGGGACAGACGAACAAACTGGCAGACGGACAATCTGACAAACTGACGGAGAGGTCAGACAGACGGACAGAAGCCAGACAGACCGACAGAAGACGTATAGACGGACAGTCAAACAGACGTTTTGCCGTCAATCAACAGGAAGAAATTTACTACGTATAGGAAATAGATTTATCCTCTTTTTCGATATCAGGGCCCCACAATATGAATTTTTCTGTCAAAAAATAGGCAGATTTTTGCCGTGCCGTTACAATAGTTTTTCTCTTTACTACATAAGTGCGTAGTAAGGCGAAAGAGTAAAAAAAAATGACTTTCGACAATCCCCGTGTATATGCATCCTTCCGTCTGCCCAACATCAGGCTCTAAATTATACACAGTATTTTCACCAAAATTGATATTCTGGGATTTATCCGGCTGATATTGTGACCCCTCCAGTTTGAAACGAATATTTTAAGTTTTTGGGAATACATAAAAAACCAACGACGTTGTTACTTTTTCTCAAAAACAACTCAATTTTTTCTAAGGTATTTTTCTCGACAAGAGTTCACTTCTAAAAGTAGCGCAGATCCGATATTCAATAAAACCTCTCAATATTGAATGTTTGATAGGGATTATGGCCGCGTCAACAGCCACGGTCATTAGTCCCGTAAGTGTAGTGTATATTTTTTCCTCGGGAGGTGTCGGTCGTCTTCCTCCGCTGGATGGGGAGATCCGGTGCCGACCTACCGTCGGCTAGTGGGGTTTTCCTAAACCAGGTACCTCCCACTAGCGGGGTACCGCCCCAGCCGGGACAAGCTTGAAGTTCCTGACTGGTCTCCCGGCTTGTGTGGTAGTGTAGTAAGTATGTAAGTGTGTATGTAAGTATGGGGTGAGGATAGGACATTCACGCTCTGGCTGTGGCCCGTTTGTTACGGTACTGCTCCCGCATTCGCCTGGTGATGACCGGAGAAACCAAGGAAAACTACCGATCAGAGCAACCGGTCGCTAGAATTCCCCTCAACAGCGACTGAATTCGACCTAGCTGACAAGCTAGCACTGCAGTGACATCAATTAATGCCCTAAGCCACCTCTCCCGGTCAATTTTCAAAAATTGCGGAAGTAAAAAAAACTGTTTCAAGCCATTTCACCAAATGCATCTTTGAAGATACAATTCAATTATTTTCTTGATTACATCTGTTCCTCAGTATTATCCAGGAATTTCAACTACCGTCAGGGCATTTCGATCTACTTTAAATCTGACATGACTTCTGAGAATGAAAACCACACAACATTCTATAAAAAAATTCAACGAAAATAGCATAATCAAACGCTGAAAAAAGGCATGTCACGAAATAAAATATATCATAACCTCTTTTCTTCCCTGTGCAATTTCTTGACGCAACTTACGAGTCCGAAAGAAATTCACAAATGCATCTCATTGCAAATAATAATTTAGATATTACGAGCCAAATACCAATAAAATACATTCTAACAAAGGCACAAAAGGGGAAAGAAAATCACTAGTTCTCCATCAAACACGCATACACACACAACAAACACACACTCAAACAAATTAACGTAGAAACAACAGCCTTCGCGCCAATTTCCTCCCACACTGTCCGTTAAAAACACTGGTCTCTAGCAGCCACAATAAGTTGTAGGTGGTCGTAGTGTGTTGTATGATCCTCTAGAAGGGACCTAAGAGACAAATCAGTAACACAAGGCAAAATCACAATCATTGATTAAGAATAGATGAAACAAGACAGCGAGAATTATAAAAGTACCGTCGGTAAAGCTAAAGTGTCTAATTTCATTTCATCTATACGAGAATCATTAACAATAATCCTTCTTGACATCGATTTGAATGATTTTTTCAACTACGATCAGGGGAACGAGTTTTGAAGCAAACTTTTTGTTTTTGCAATAGTGTAGTTGCAATATGTGTGTAGATTGATAAGAAGAATTTTAACTGAAATACTTAACATTAAAAAACTTATATTCTCTTCAAAATATAACATTTTATCGTGTTTCACCGACGAAGACATGCGTGCTACCCAAGCGGATATACTCGTAGATATGCCTTCTTTTACATATCTACTATCAAAAACCGTCATTATCCTGACACGCGAGTGAAACGAGTTTGCGTGAACATAATGTAAGCAAAAGTATTGCAAAATATTTTCAAAATATAAAACAACTCTTCCTATGTATTTGTATATTACGAGTTAAAATTCCTCGGCTTGTTTATGTCACGGCTCAAGTCCAAACAATAGCTATTTAGCCCATTAGCCAGACGGTTTGGAGAAGGCTGTATGAAAGACGATGAAGGTTTCAGAAACATTTCTTCCATGAAGTTACCAAGTGCAGCACAGACTTCTGGCACAAATTTACATATTGTGTTCTTCGCAATTCTGAACTGGGAACTCAGGGATGCCATTTCGGATATCATCCGGCGAATTCGCGCATTACCCTTAAGGTGCTATTTAAAGTGATCGAGGGAGTATGAGGTGTTTTGTGTGCTAGTGAGAAGTATTTTGATATAAAAATGCCTTGAAAATTACTGACTCAAGGTTGTTTTATATAAATCGTGAAGGCCGAAAGCTAGAGCTTCGTCGCTCCAGCTTGGAAAAGTGTATCACCTGGCTGCTTGGATGCATCACATACATACATAGTGTGTATAGTGTACATAGTGTGATTAGGTTAGGTTAGATTAAATAGGAATAGGTACATCTCACATAGTGGTCCTCGACACCACACGGCTTGCCTATTACTAGCCATAGAAACTTCCCATTAGAACTGACTCCCGTTTTTCATAATCATCTTCTATCTATTCCTCATCATCACTTACCCTTGCCGCCTCGTGATGGTTAATATGCACTTTAATCGGTTATATCCAAAATGACGTCAAAGGTGCTTCTACTTTGGTATTTATCAGGCTATTTTGGATAAAGAGCGAATTAACCATCTAACTCATGAACTAACAAATTTTTGGACATTAGCTCTAACATACTATAACTAAAAGAAAAAAAGGATGCGAATTTTAAAATCAGCGCTTAAATTTTTCAGTATCTGCTACATTTTAAAGGCATTCTTTAAAACTGAAAAGTAGTATATTTTCAATTTTAAATTACCAGTACTAATTTTAAAATGAAGTGACGGGTGACCAATTAAGAGTTAGAGGGCAGCTCGATAAACTTCGCATGGATCGATAGAACACTGCATTTGTTGACCGATGACGATGCTCTCTAATACAGCATTTCCCATTGAAATATAACTACCGCAAGCATACAATAGATTTTTTGAGTGTTCACATATTTAAGTTATTTCCATTTCCAGACATGAATAAAACAGAAATGTAAACTAAGATCATAATTTCTCTTCGTTAAAAAAATTCAAGGGTTCTTCTTCTGCGTTGTCATTTGCATGCATTCGCTACATTGGGGATGTCAAACGCAGAGTGAACACTGATACCCGAACACTGATCGAATAGTCATCTTCAGTAATGACGATGCTCCCTAGTGCGCCCTCCTCGATTGTAGTAGACCAACGTGCCGTCAAAACAACTGTAACCCATGAGATTTTTACTGCCTCGTATACGTACATGTATATACGGAGTAATATTCGTAGTATAGAGAAAGTTATGTAATGCTGCTGAAAATCGATTTCGAGGTTTCAACGGAAATACCATCATCCCGGCGCCATACCAACATCCTGGGGCATTACAGCCCTGAAGAGGACCGCGATATATCGGTAGAAACGTCGGCACCTCAGCCTTCGACGCGGCGTCACCCGGATCATGACTGGCCGCGGAAGCATACGATATCATTTAGTATTGCATTTGTGAGTTGAAGTGCTAATACGGCAATTCCTATTGTTATATGGGAGAATTTGGTTTGCCATTCTGGTAGTACTTATTTGTCCATCCCCTTAACCTTTCAATAGGTTATTATCTACATCAAGACTGGTGTTTGTTTTATGGGGGTGTCACCTGGAGGTGACACTGGGAATTGCGAGTCTAGCGAAAATAAAATGCACCAAAATGAATTACAAGAATTTGCATCCTATGTATCAAGTGCAACTTAATTTAGTGGTTCTTTTTACACATAAAAATAAGAAACAACACATGATAAGAAGACAATATTTTTTTATAATAATTTGTTTCATGAAATTTGTACCAACACTGTCAATGAAGTACTACTTTGCATTTATGGCACATGTTTCTTGTGCGTTCTTTACACAGACTGCATCTTCTTTGAGAACAATCTATTCTAATGTGGTTTACATCAGAATCTCTTCTTACTTCCGATTGCTCTGGACCTTCGACGGGGGCTCTGGCATAGAGACTTCTGAAGCGCCTTTCCCAAATACAAACCGCAGCAAACCTAGACAATTACTTTTGGAAGTCGCAGTACGTAAATTCTGTGGCACTTTGAGTTTCATTACAAGACAAGCATTATGCTTGTTTGGGGTTCAAAGAATGTTCGTCATTTTTAGTGCCCTCAATATTCATCTATGTAAAAGTGATTAAACACTCTATTATTAAAATTTATATTTTCAATCATTGAAGGTTTAAGCACTGAATATTGTTTTCGACAACTACAATGCTCGTTGCCCTATACATAACGTTAAAATAAATGCAAAGATAAATCTTCCTCATTGGTACATGCCCCCAATGAACGTACTGAACAAGATATTTTTAAAACTGTCAAACCTTTATTAAAAACGAGCTTATGAAATAATATAATCATATAATAGAGACAATTCAGAATTTTAAGTCATCTTTCTTGATTTAATTTCCAAAAAGAATAAACTTACAATGACGCATGCACAGAATGTCGCATTTGATATCTTGCGGCATCTAACCGCATGTGACGAATAGAGAGCATTGCATCTTCGCGATTTTACTCGCTCGAGCATCCCGTCCTCGAGCACACGATACTCAAGTCCCGCATACGCGAGTAAGTGTTACTCGCGGGGCAGAAAGCCGTTCTCGTAACGCTTTGAGACATCTTCTATAAAACTTTCATCGGACGTGTTTCATTTTGAGCGATAGAAGTAATGGAGCAAAATGCACCTAGAAGCCATATTACAATAATATCCAAATGTATTTTACATACTATATTGTTTTTCGAAACCAATACTAAAGTTATAAACTGAACTTCTGTATCTTTGAACGTATCAAAAGAACACTGCGGTCACAAATAGATGTTGGTAGAAAGATACAAGAGTGGCGCGGTGTATTATTGAATTTTCCAAGAATGAGATAGCAAAAGTTGTCTGGGAAACGGAACGTTAAATGCAAATGGCTATTTCATTTATTTCGATATTATTAAAATTTATCTTCGCATAGGTGTACGAAGAAGTTTCATTGAATTTTAAGAATTTTTTAATATTTTAATATGTGGTAATATTTATTAATATTTTAATCCTGAAGTTCGCAAGACCATCGAAAATTATCAATAAACATGACAATGAAATACTTTTAAATAGTACAATACTTAATCTACGAAAATAAAATATGGTGTAATTCTAGGAATATTATTTCGATAATGTTAATAATAATAGAAAACTAATAACTATTATAAAAATAGCAATAAACAATAATAATATAATACAAAACAAAAACATAAGTATATGTTAAATCACTCAGTAAATATTTTACCATTCTTCGAAACAACTGTAGAAGGGATTACAAAAGTACGGCGTGCAAGATCCGACGCGTACGTAGGATGCAGTTTCGCAGACGCACCGGAAACGAGATAACCTACAGGTCACTAATCGGAAGATGGGCGTCGCTTCACAAGGCGTGGGCCAAGAACTCACGAAAGCAAAAGGTACAAACTTTCCGCTTATCACGATTATGACAATGACCAATTCACATTTCCGGTCGCGCTCACTACCTGCGCAAATACTAAAATGTATAAAAATCCAAAGACTCTCGGTCTAAAATATAATAGGAAGTAGATGCATGCAAATAACATTTTACAATATTTGATACTTAAGGATTCATACACTTTTTGGGTTTGTGGATCAATAAAATATCACACATACGCTCGGGTGTCAATGAGTTTCTCTTGTGTTTCTCGTCTTGTCTAAAAATAATAACTAATAGAATAATAACTAATAAAATCTGTTTCCAAAGTTCACTTCTCACATTTTTCTTTAGCTTGCAATCACTGCTGTGGAGTTTCTTTTCTATCATACTTTTCTCTTTACTCTCCATCACTGTACGCCAAGTAGCACGTCGAGCAGGTTTCGAATATAGCACACTCGATCGAATATCAGATGCTCGAATGGATTAAAGCAATGGACACTCGAACGAGTGAGTGCTCATCGCACCTCAGTGACATCCAACGACCAAAAGGAGAACTTTTTGGTGCAGCTAGCTTACCCGAGAAAAATGCTCGAATGCAAGGCACTAGTGACGATGTTCGTGCTAGGAGTCAGTCAGCATGTGACGATGCTCACGTTAGGAGTACTAATGGCGTCAGTCGGCATGTGACGATGCTCACGCTAGGAGCACTAAAGGCGTCAATCAGAATACGACGATGCTCGCATTAGAAGTGTTGTAAAGAGTCAGTCAGTGAGTTATGGTCACAGTGGAAAACGTAAGTATCAATCAATTTTTCCACCAGCACTTGATACTCCAACAGCACTTATTTTCTCGCATTACTTCTAAATTTGCAAAACCTAGGTTTCTATGAAAATGAGACCTGCATCCTATTTTTAAGCGTCCGCGTCACTTGTTTTATTTGGGGAAGAAATTTGAAGAAAACCTTTGGAGAGGTGTTTGAGAAAATGATTTTTTTTATTAAAATGATTAATTTTTATTAAAATTACTTTTCGCGTAATTTTGCGTGAAAATACGAGCGAGAAAGTATGTGCTGTTTTAGCACCACTAGTTTCTTACATTTCCAAGTTCTCTTTCTTCAATACAACATTTTGTTCACGTGCATGAAGATAAAATTCCTCGGACTGTTTCACAAATCCCCAAACCAACAATAATCGTATTACTAAAGTTGGATCACACGTTAAATGGAATGCGCTCTAGTACAATAATACTATTATACAATAATAATATTAACAATGTTAGCACTGACAAACCTTCACGAACTCTGTTTAGGTGACAGCATAATTTGTTACTCGTAGTTGAGAAGTACTAGATGATAATAATAAAACGAAAATTTAGACTGGGCGAGGAGCAGAAATTGACGGTATACAAATGTAAATGCGAATCCCACAGTGTTTCATCGTTTAAATTATTTTCACTTCTTGTCATGCATAAAAACATTACGGTTGTGTACAAAGTCCATAAGTCGTCGTAAAAAGCCTGGAACGTTCAAGGATACTTGTTCTGCGCCTTCGTTTGCATGCATCCGCCGCTGCTCGTCCTTGTTTCCGCCAACGACTCCACGCCGTCGTGACGCCGAGACTCGCCCGGACTGCCAAAGGAGCTTTGTACTGTCAGAGCTCTACGAGCGAAACTGAAGAGGGAAATTTCACGGACTTTCTTACTGCAATCCGCATCTGTTACGCCGCTACAGTCTTGGGTATCTTTGACCGCTGAATACGACTTGCAGCAGTTCACACACCAACTCAAGGTTAATGTCTCATTCCGTAGAAATTGACTAGATTTTACCTAACCATTCATGCATCGTGATTTCTTGCAAGTTTTGTAGAATGTAGGGAACTGGTAAATCCACAATAATTCTAGGAAGAAGTCAGGTGGCGTTCCGTGATTCCAAAGAGCTCAGAAATTCGCAATAATCATTTGTTTTGACAAAAAAATAACTATTTTGCAACGATTCACAAGCAACGTACACTTTCCAGGATCCTAATGGAACAAAATTATGAGATTACTTGGGTGATACTAGTGCTGGTAGATATGGTCACATATTTTACAAGAAGCCGCCAATAAGAAGCCGAAATTCACATAACATTCAAATAAATGGATTTAATATCATCGGTGTGAAAATTTTCATTACTTTTTATTTTTATTAATAAGTTTACTAGAGTTTTCTTGCGGCTTCTACTTCTAACTTGAGCTTGAAAGCCCCCAAATGGCTTGAGCCTCCACTGCGGACTCCATGAAATATCCATTCATTTAATCTCAATAAACAAATGTGCCTTTAGTTACGCCTTGTCTATACAAAATAATATTATATTTCTCATCTATCTTTATTTTGGACTTCTCCACTAAAATAATCTTAAAATTAGATAATATTTTGATGTGAGATTAATACTCAATACCAAAATATAATTATAAATGATATTCAACAAGGTAGGAATAACAAAAATGCACTCTAATTTATTTATTTATTTATTTATTTACGTCAAAAAACAGTTAAAAACTGCGTATGACGGGCTATGGGGAAAAGTGAATTGTGTGCACATTTTCAAAATTCTGTGATCCCTACACTAAATCATGTACTACTTAAGTTTTGAATTTTGAAAGGAGAAAAAAAAAACTCCCATGTAATAAAATCGATTTTCAAGGATAAATAAGCAATAAAATTTTGAATTTTGAAAGGGAGAAAAAAAAACAAAAAAACTCCCATGTAAAAAAATCTATTTTCAAGGGTAAATAAGCAATAAATTTTGAATTTTGAAAGGGAGAAAAACAACAAAAAAAAACTCCCATGTAATAAAATCTATTTTCAAAGATAAATAAGCAATAAATTTTGGCTCTTATTACTTCCTGCCGCGACAACATGGAAACGATAATTTGAATAATTGTATTTCCCACTGAATTCTAGAAGACGTGCACAGAAAATGAAGTTACATTTATGTCCAGAAGCAAAACAAGGGGCCATCTCAGCATTTGCTCAATGGATCAGGGAAACTGGACGAAAAACCTGATCGAGATGGGGGTCATTGACCCGGAAGCTGTGTTACAATAGTTGTTACAGGTTGTTTATACTCATTTATACAGTCCAAATGGTAATTAATGCATTATGTATCATTGTTAAAATTAATGTTACTTTTCTTGAGATGCTCTGTATAGTCTCTCTAATTGTATAGAAACAGTTATGCAGCAGAAACGATTTCACTTGTGATTTAAACTTTTCTATTGAATTTAATCGTTTAATGTCATCTGGCAAAGTGTTGTAAAATAATGTACATGTATTGTATGTGAATTTTTTGTAATGAGCTGTTGATACTGTCACCTGATGAATATGATTTCTACGTCGAGTGTTATAGTAATAGACTTCGGCATTTTCTGAAAATATATTCCCGCCCTTAAGCAAGTCATTTTTTACAAAAACCACTGATTCGTAAATAAAAGACACGGTAATGGTAGAATTCCTAGATTAATGAAGAGAGGCTTACATGAATCACGTGGGTGGGATTTGGTTATTATTCGTACAATTCGTTTTTGTAATCTAAAAGTCTGGGAGCTATAAGATGTATTTCCCCAGAATATTATGCCATATCTCAGGCGGGAATGAACATTCGCGAAGTATACACAACGAGCAGTATGAAGGCTGACTGAATTTGCAAGAATTCTGAACGCGTAGCATAATGAACTTAATTTTGTGTTCAATTCATTTAAATGGACGTTCCATTTAAGGTTTGGCTGAATTGAGAGACCTAAAAATTTTGTTGCCTTAACATCAGTCAATGGTACACTGTTCATTTTCAATGGAGCACAAAATTGTTTATTTGAAATGGAAAACTGCATTAAAACCGTTTTCTTTTCATTTACTATTAATTTGTTATTTCTGAACCAATTTGAAACATCTGATATTGTACTATTTACGGTTTCTTTATTGCAAAGGATGTTCGTATCATCCGCAAAGAGAACCGTTCTTCCGTTTCGAATCGTCGAGGGCATATCGTTTACGTAAAGTAGGAACAGAATAGGGCCTAAAATCGATCCTTGAACTCCACATGCAATGGGCAAAGAGTCGGAAAGGTGCGTACGTAATGTTCCATCATTCCAGTAAGGTATTTCAACTCTCTGAGATCGTTGTTTAAGGTACGAACATAACCAGTCTAGAGCAATACCACGAATTCCATATGAAGGTAATTTGGAAAGTAAAATGTCATGATCAATGACGTCAAAAGCTTTTGAGAGATCTAAAAATAATCCAATAGGTGCCTCGTTTTGATCTAATGATGAGGCGACATCTTTAAGAAAAGAAAATATGGCTGTTTCCGTTGATTTTGATTTTCTAAATCCATGTTGGCAATCTGAAAGCGCGTCGTGTTTAGTGAGAAAGGTTTCCATTCGTACGTAAAAAAGTATCTCTAATATTTTTGAAAAAACTGATAGAAGAGAGATGGGCCGATAATTTTGAATTTCATTTTTGTTGCCTTTTTTGAAGAGCGGCTTAATTTTAGCTGTTTTGAAAATATCTGGAAACGTTCCAGTGCATAAAGATGCATTAAATATGTGAGTTAACGGGTGTATAATGGCATACGCACAAGTCTTTAACAAAGAATCTGGGAATTCATCTAAACCGGACGAATATTTATTTTTTAGTTTACCGATTGTTTTGAGAATTTCATAGGAAGAAGTTTCGGAAACGAACATTGTGTCTAAAATTTTGGGTGCACTGTCTGTTTTTGAATTTTGTGCCTGAAGACTCTTAGTGAGTAATTTACTGATAGAGTAAGTAACACCTCACAAACTATAAGGTTGAGAAAGAAGGGAACAATATTAGAGCAACTTCTCTCTTTCCCAAGTCTGTGCGAGAACCGTTTACCTCACACGTCTCTGGTTTTGTGACCCAGAGTTCTGGTTCTCAACTCATATATCACGCCAAACCCGTTATATGCATAGAAGCTTTCTCTGGGAATACGCCAATCACTATTATATCTTGAAGAGTGTGGCAGAGGAATTCGCTTGATATTCGCTAGGCCTAGGACAAAGAATTGCTCATTTCAGCGGTGTAGGGAATAACATAAAACAATACATTTTATTTTATTTATTTTCCAGTCCTCTATTTTTAATAATTATTTAAGTGACATCAACAGCATTTAAAACACCCTAAATGACCGCACTTCTTAACTAGGAGTGTTTTCGAATTTAATTTTAAGTTTAATGTGATGTTGATGACTTCAAATCCAGATGAAAAAATGGATAACACCATTACTAATACATTTTTTCTCCATTTTTTTATTTATTTATTTTTTATTTTTATTTATTTTACGTCAAAAAACAGTTAAAAAACTGCGTATGACGTGCTATGGGGAAAAGTGAATTGTGTGCACATTTTCAAAATTCTGTGATCCCTACACTAAGTCATATACTACTTAAATTTTGAATTTTGAAAGGGAGAAAA